>JAGJRP010001589.1:0-13919 GCA_022832235.1 Lepidurus couesii
CACTCACATGCATACAAAATAAACCATACGACTTCCCGTGCACTATACTTGCATAGCTCACTCGACAGCTCGCCTGTCGTCTTGTTATTGTTTTATTACTTTTTATTACATTTTTATTTATTTTTATTAAATTTATTAAATTTTTATAATATTTTTGTTTAATTTTTATTTATTTATCTTATTTTTCCAAAATAAAAATATTTTAAAACGAAGGCAGGTTAACTGTGGTAAACTTGGTGTAACTCTTCGAACGATGTCGGTATTTTGAATGAGAAAAGGCAGTGTTTGCAACAATAGGAAAAGTAATGGAAAATCAAAAGAAAGTAATGAATGCGGATGTCAAGTTAGTTTTCGCCAAACTCCTGTATTTCCAGTAATAAAATTTTATTGATTCACAATTCCACAAGCGACATTTTCTCGTCCCTTTCCCCATTCACTTTTGAAATTACCGCGCCAGGGAACAGGGAGCAGCGCTGTGGGACAGCTTTTGAGCTGTTCCCTCGATTCGAAGCACAACTGGACGCACAGTCCAAGGCACAGTCGCTGAAACAGGACTGTGCGGCACAGAAGGCACGCACAACATCGCTGAAACAGCCTGTTCCTTGCACAACCGTGGCACAGCACATTCCTTTCCTCTTCCTTTCCTGCTTTCCTCCTTTCCTTTTCATTGCTTCCTCTTTTCCTGAACTAACAGTGACCTTCCTATGTTGGCCGCAGCAGAAGTGGTGGCGCCACAATTTTTCAAGAAAAATTCAGAACANGTTGGCCGCAGCAGAAGTGGTGGCGCCACAATTTTTCAAGAAAAATTCAGAACAAATTATAAAACGGTGTCAACGATTACTCCGAAATGGGTGGTCGGATTTGCATAATTTATACGTCAAATTTTTTTTCAAAAAATGCTTTTTGTAATGAGAGGAACAGAATTTCAACATTCATTACTTGTAAAAATGTCCAAACTTTAACCGCCTCTACAAAATTTCCTGATTGATTTATCAAAAAAGTGCCATGCTCATTACAAACTAGATAAGTTTTTTTTTTTAACTTTATTATCAAGGAATATTTGTAAAATAATGAAGCTATATTCGTCAAATCGTGCACCGAAACTCCAATGTAATTTGCCCATAAGCGCCTAGGCTCCACCGTGGCCTTTGCTTCAGGCTATTCTTTGGAGACGAGGAAAGGCTGGTTACGTTTTATTCTGACAACGTCAAAGCTTCAGTAAATATAAGGAAGATTTACTTCAAAAGTTATAACAATGGGGTAAGAGAAAACGTCTGCTTCAAAATAATACGACTGAAATTGACTGTAAATATAGAATGGACTGTAGAATATATTTAATTCAATAAAGCCTAAAAACCAACCCCCGAAAATAAGTCAGAGGTATACTGTATACCAAGGGTGTCCAACCCTTTTTTTCGATTCGCCAACGTGTTGGCGAATCGGGGTGCCAATTCGCCAACACTTGAAAATGCCCTCTGAATTCGCAAATTCGCCAACACTTGAAAATGCCCTCTGAATTCGCAAATTCGCCAACACACTACAATTCGCCAAAATCGTTGCAACGCAAAACTTGGAATGGTTCTACCAGTAAAAGTTTTTCGTTCAGCGCTGCAGCCCAGAGATTCACCGTTTGGATTTACGAAATTAAGATCTTTTTGACCAGGTTTGTCCGTGAATTTTTATTTTGAACAGCCCATTTGCTAACATTTTTCGTCAATTCGCCAACGTTGGTGAATTGAAGATAGGGTTGGACACCCCTGCTGTATATACCCTGGACAGATTTTGACTTGTAAAAAATATAACGAATATGAGACGTGTCTATAAGGGCTCGTAATTCAGAACATTTGGTCATTTTTATTGTAGGCACGTATAGTTATAGATTTGTTTACCGATTCATTGAGGACACAATTAGTATCAGCTTTGCTTATTACTTTTTTGGCTCGCGTCTATAGTATAGCAGTGAGAGTTTATATGAAACTAAGTTCCACTGGAGTTGTAGGGAAAAAGAAATGATAAAAAAAAACTCATTGTTTGTCATCTGAAAAGGGATTCTGGCGCCCATCTGTTAGCATTATAAAACGTTCTGGGCCAAGTCATTTTGAAACTGTGTACCCATGTCGCATATGCAAATGCTGTGACAGTACATATATTATGATTTGACAATCGAATATCTTCCGGATGCAATTGTAAAGCCAAAGTAAAAAGCTTATAAGGACACCGGTTGGCACTTGGCTGTCTAATAGTGATCTTGGAGGATAGGGGGGATATAAGGGAAGGATAGCGTTTTAGCAAAGAGTCCCTTTCCCAGGCTTTATAGATTTCATTCGAATATGCCGAGTTGTATATGCGTGCGTGCGCCTAGTCTAGCGGCGACGCACTTTTATCTTCTATAACAGAGAGATAAGTTCATGTTATTCTGTTTTTTCCGCGTCCTGGGAAAAACTTTAACGCCGGTTTGTTGTCTATCGATTGCATGCCACGCAAGATTCCCGTAGACATCGCATACACACAGCACACACACACAAGGCTACTGCCGTGCAGAAGCTTGGCTTCACCCCGTAGATACTTATTTTTCTTGCGCTTTGGGGTAAGAAGGATTGAGAAGAAGGAAAAAGTAAGCCCGCTACTTTGCCCCGGCTACTATTTTCCCGGCGACGAGCCGAAGACTCGCCGCTCGTAGAACTGCCATACCTGTCGAGTGGTTCACGCTTTATGGACGGTCTGGTAGAAAAAGATGCATGTACTTGTATATTTTAGCCCTCTAGTAAAAAATAGCCTGAAGATTCTCATGTTCCTTATATTGAGCTTGTTTTTCGTTTCTTTGATCCACTATACTGGGGGAGAGATAAGGAAAGAGGCTCTTATAACTTCATTTGTGCGCCCCTTCTTGTGCAAAAGCACTATAGGCCTTATTTATTTTATTGATCGGCTAATGTCCCTTGTAGGCTTAAAGTCAATACTTGCCTATCAAGAAAAGTATACACTACCGGTACAACTTGTTAGATTGTTTCTTGCAGCAAACTCCGGGAGTGTCGATCTCCTCCCTTCTCCGTCCCACGCCCCCTCCCCCATGATGTCTGTCCAGAAAACTGCCTTCGCACTAATATCGTATTAGAGTCAAGTAAATCGGAACTTCAAAGTTCTCTTACATTACAGTAATACAAGTTTGTAATAAAGAAAACAAATTTCAATGAGTTGGGTTGAATGTAGGATCCGGTTTGCAGAACTTGCTTTTATTACCCTTAAGTTTGTTATATTTCTTATTGCATTATTTAAACTTAAGCAGTATAAACTTCGTTGGCGAGACTCCGTTTTTTTAATTGAATTGATGAAAAATTGTTTTCGGTTCCCTTCGCTGGAATTTGCTTTTGGCCCTGATTTATTTGTGACGACTTATTACTAATTATATCTTGGTATACCGTCTAAGTTTATCATAGGCATTATTTTTGGAATCTCACTGGCGGACTAGGATAGTCTAGTCCATCAACGAGATTCCGGAAATTATATTATTTTACTTACTTTTTCAGAATTGCCCTTCTGCAGTATTTGTCTGTAATTTACTGGTGTAATTAACACATATGTTAAGAAAAGGAAAAGCAATTTGCACGCTGAATACTTTTGAGATTTCGTAATTAGCAGTATAAAGAGGGTTTTTTCTGAAGATGCTCAGTTTGATAATATTAAAATCAGTGCTGCATTAGCAGTATAAATGCTTCGCAAAAAATATCTTATAAACCTGCTATATAAACCCTACTTTATTGTGCTGGAATATTTCCATAGGTCTTACGATAAAGGCGTGAAACATTCATGCGAGTGATCTACTTCTGCCATTGTGCTCCCTTTTTGTCGGTTTTTGCCTACGTAAGGGTCAACTCGGATTACATAACCGCATCTCCTTTACTACACTGGTAGAAAAGTTGTAATTTTACAATTTATTTTGTACGATTTTTTAATAATAAACCGAAATTCCTAGTAAATAATTGTAAATTTACGATTATAAATTTTTACTTACCCGATTAATAAATTGTATGGTCAATTTATATTACTTAATTGTTGTTCAACATGAATTAATTGTAATTCGGTCTGCCTTTCCAATGGTGCAACGGCGCAACAATGAATAATTAACAGAAACCTAATGAAGGGCACTCCAAACCGGGATTCATAGGGTTACTCCGTCTTGCTCTCGGGGGCTTTTTTTGTGTACAGGAAAGTATTCCGTGGGTCATGGCGATATGTATTCATTGTTGGTGTGAAGGTGCGCCAATAGAGTTCAGTGACAACGTAGAGACAAGTGGTGGTGTTGCAAGAGTATATAAAGTAAGTATTTTGATTTTCTCATTCATCAGTCTCTAATCTTTCTAGCCTAATTTATAATGCACCGGTCATTGTCAACACATACAGTAACGGTTAAATGAAAGAAACCAGCAACTTGACTAGCCTCAGCAAGACACCAGGATTTTCAATGTTGGAGCCGACGCAATCATAGGGCGTTATCCGATATGCAAGTCAAGAGGTCGCACTAAATGGACGAGATATATGCCGAGAAGTATTTAATACGGAAACTTTTGTTTACATAGGAGATTGAATAATCGTTGAGCCTTTGAGGCCGCTATAATGTCCGTGATCCATGCTGACGAACATGCCGTACTCCTTTGACCAGCTTGGCCAAAAGATCCATGTGATTTATGCTGCCATCTCTAATAAGAGTCTCAAAAGACGTCGGTTTCGTGTGATTTTTATTTTTATTTTCTCATTTGCGGAGGCTGTGAGCAAATTTTCAAAAAGAACAACCAAAGCGTTGTTCTCCTCCTCTTCTGTATAACTAGAAATCTCTAGATTTTGAAGCTATTTTTATAACTTATTTTTGACTGATAGTTTGGCCGCAGTGGGCACTTAAACATACCACGCTTCGAAATTTTTCACTGGAAATGCCTTGAGAACAACCTTAAGAGTTAATGACGGTCATTCTAGGGTTAAAACTGCCGCTCTAGTCACGGTTTTGGGTTTATTTCTGTACAAAGCATTTCAAAGTTGTTGTTTTTAACATTTCAATTCATAATTCCACTTAAAAACTTAATTTATTGCAGTGAGGTTACCGGGTGGCACTGGCGTCGTCAAACGTCACTTTTTTGGGTAGAGTTGTATTGACGACGGGTAAGGTAAGGTGATTATTGACTAGCAAAGGACCACCGATTGGAGACAAAGAGGTTTGTTTGAGCAGAGGCATGGCCAAAGCAGCTGCCGCTTGCGGGGGCGGTACGTAACGCTGGTCAATGAACGAAGTTTCAGAGGTGAGCGTTGACAGACTCGACTTGGTTGAACGCCGTTTCCCGTCACAATCAGTCAAGTTGGGGGATTGTGACGTGGCTCGTTGTCAAGAGCCCGGACTATTTATTATATCCAAGCCAGGACGAGCACACGGCTCATCGTCCGTCAGCAGTGCGAAGCACGTAGAAATAAGAGCCATTCCAAGTAAAATGTAGGCGGAAATAAAAGCGATGAACGAGGAGGAGGAGCTAGCCCAACCACCCTCAGCCCCTGCGAGGAACGTCCCAAAGCCGATGGTCGTTAGTAGCGAGAAACTGAGGTAAAAACCGTCCAAGAAGCTTAGTGTTTCGCTGTTACTAACGCCCTCACCACCCGTGTGGGTAGGCGTGGCAGTGAAGGCGAAGATACAACTCCCAGCTGTCAGGTACAGGCTCAGGATTAACAAGCCCAAGATGGATGCTGGCCACTTGCTAACTGGAGGCGGGGAAGGTAACGTAGGGAAGGTAGGTGAGCCGTAAGAGTGAAGCGGCGGGTCCAAAGGTCCTCTAGTTGATGACAAAGAGGTGAGTTCTCGCAGGCGGTGGAGGTCCAAAGGCTTCTTGGTGGGTGGAGCTCGACGGAGTCCGAGTGGGAAGAAGGTCCAAGGATAGCGACTGGCTTTAAATTGTAGTAGACGACGTAAAGGGCGTGACCAGGCTCCGCCTACCAGTGCTAGGAAAGCTAGGAAGAGAGGAATGCCCAAGATGGAGTAAAAGAGCGCCAGAATTTGACCTATGGCACTCCGGGGTGAAAATGCGCCATAGCCTATTTATGGAAGAGCAGAAAATAAGAGTGAGTGAAAGTTAACTTCGCTTCTTTTTCATTGTAAAGAATAACTGTAACTAAACGAGTTAGCTGAGTTTAAAGTTTCTAAGAAACTTAAAATTTTCTATACCCAGATATTTTTGGTGGAAACGGTTAAGGCACCCTTTACCTTAGCCCGGCTTAGCTCCGCATAACTCACAGCTGGGCATAACACTGCATAGGCGGTTATAGCAAGCTAAATCGACATAACTAGGAACAACGTTTCTGAAGAACAGATTTACTTGTTTATTCGCAATGTACATTATATTTTTTTTTAAAATACAAAGTGCACTATAAAAAGAAAGTTTTATACAGCTTATTTCTTAGAGTTGCCAAAGAATTTCTATATGTTAAATCTTAAATCTATAGCGAAGTTCTAGGAACCGCAACCGCTGCAAGGCTGTGCCCCTTATACCTTAGCTTAATGACGGGAAAAAGTCACAGATGGCACTGATGTTTGTTATTGTTTTGCGAAAGCCTTGCGTAAGAAAGTAAGAAAAAAATACCTAGCTGATTGCTGGCAAAGTTTCTACGGACCCAAAAGAAGGACCAAAAAGAACAGTTGGACACAAGACAACAGACCTATAACACTAACAATCAATCTTACTATTGGATTATTGAGGTGAATACAGTTGGTTGAGTTTACGGCGGTCATCTCTCTATCAAGTTTATAAACACAACGCAGGATTTCCCCTCCTATCTTCATTCTCTCGCACAGTTTGCTGTAGCAGCCCAATGTCCCAAATCAAGTCGTCGAACTTTCGGAACAAGATTTATCGAAAACGGCTTGTCAGATTTGAAAGCAAACTAAATCGAAAGTTTTCCTTTATTAGCAACTAGTGCACAACCAAAGAACAGATTTGTAGGTAACGTATTTCTCATAATTGAAAAGTTAATTTGCATATTGCTAATTTATTACTCATTAGAAACAATTATGCATTGGTGGTGCACTAGGTACCGATACCTACTACCAAATACCGATAAACTCTTTTGCCGTGTATCAGTTTCTTTTGACCTATTAACCTATTAAGCAGACTCCTTTTCTAGACTTCAGCTACAAACTTATTTGCACCTTAATTTTCCCATCCTCTTTGCAGCATCAATGATTATAAGAAAACAGCAGCGTCTTTTTGTATTTTAAAATAGTGCTTAGAAAATGACTCTGTAGCCAGAAATTTTCATTTTTATTTTATTTTAATGACAAATTATGTGCATATTTAAGGTCACAAAAAACAGCAAGGGCTTTTTAATTGACTACTAACATAAACTTAATTTTTTAGTAGGCTCCTTCCTTTTTTGCCACCCACTGAAACATTTTTTAAAAGAGTATCTCATCCATCACCGTACTGTTGATTTAGAAAATAAAATCTCAGGCGGAACTTTATATTACTTCATGTAGAAAAGCAAATAATTTAGAATGGAGTGGAGCGAATATTGGCACATTTAAGAAGGAAATGTCTGCCACATTAAGGTTTGCACGCAAAGTCCGTGAAGGCCTGTCACATATTCCGCATTCCCGGGTACATAAGTTTGTAATGATAAGTTAAACGCCCCATCAAAGCATGCTTGAACGAGCCCCATTATTGTATTGCCAGGTGATTAGTAACATCGGAGAGTGACATGTGTCGTAATAGCAATCGGACTGAAAAATTGGACTATATTATAAAAAGAAAGACACTTTAAAATAAGCAAAAATACTTCATTCTCATCTATTTTCCACTCCCTGGAATGCTTCAGCATCGATTTGTGGTACAACGGCAAAGTAGAGAGAGAGGAGTGAAATGTGTGCATTTCCCACGCAACTTTTCTTTGATGGAACTTCGATAATAATGGTCTCCGAAGAATTGAGAAAGGACGCGAAACAAAATGCAGCTCTTTTTCTTAAATTAGTGCTCCATGCACAGTGTCTACCATGTAAAGAACGACAATCCCTGGAGCGTAAGTCTTGAGAAAAGGGCTGCCATGCCATATCTTCTTTTCAATTTGGGCAATTTATATTTTTTTTTTACCAGTTCAAACTTTTCCTTCTTGATCGAGAAGTTTTTCTCTCGATTTTTCCCTTAGGATACTTTTGCTTATTCCTGTATTGGTGCCTGTCTCCAAGGGCCCACCCACAATGAAAAGACAATTTCAAAAGAAAACCATGTTAGAAACTGCCCATCAGTCAGCGAGACCTATGGACTTACGTACTTACATATAACATACGTACACAAGCAAGTCCGCCGATTCTTACTCATATTCCTGCAAAATATAAAGGCTTAAGATAGTTGGGGGACTGTGTAAAGATATGAGGCTACAAGCGCTCATTTAATCCCATTCTTACCTTCTGTTTGTTTTTCTTTATATTTTCTTCGTATTCTTTTATTTATTTATAGTACACTTTTAGCAGTCGTTATGATTAACCACCATCGCGCTTTTCAGCTCGCAGCCACAGTATACAAGAAACCTATATATACTGTGCCCACAGCTTTTCACAATACTACATAAAAACAGGAAAGATACTCAGGAGAAGAAAAATGTCAATAACCCAAAATGTTTTCCCTTCATTTCTTTCCAGTGAGATGTGTACTTTTACGATTTTCCCCTACTTTTATGTTTACTTATTGAAAAAAAGGTTTAATTGGGGAAATCAGTTTTGGCAAAGACGTCGTCGCGCACGCTTTTCGGAGCTAATCCTCACTATTTCCTAATTACCATGCAAAGCTACATATAAAAGTTCTTGGGTAAAGCTTAATCCCCCTCCCTTGTTTTTTTTTATTTAATTGAATTCAGAACATCAAATTTTTATCGCAGGCAGCGGTTGGATCGTTATTCTAAAGCTTACCGATCGTGCTAATGAGCGAGAGCGAGTACAGGAACGCCATAGGGAAAGACCATGTGTGTGGCAAGGAATAACGCTCTTGCAGGAGGCGTTGACGGAGGGCGTGGCCTACTAGTTGCTGGTACCGAGTCATTTCTGCTCGAGCTAGTGCGGTCCAGTTGTCCCGGTATAGGATATTCAATTCTTCGGTAAACGCCCACAAGCGCTCCACCGTAGCGGCGGTGATGTGTCCCAACAACGGGTCCTCTTCGCTGATTGTGACGTCATTCATGCGGGGCAAACCACCATGGCGATGTTGCTGAGCAAGAATGAGCAAGTTTCCTTCCAAAAGCATGAACATAACTGCTCCAAGGCAAAGGTACAGGAGGAGCCATAGACACACCCCTGTGGGTGTACTCCCTCGGCACCAGCTACGACAGTGCCTGAGGCAACGGGGACCGCATCCGATCGTGGAACGTGGCGGAGCAGCGGGCTTCTGCATTACCGCCTCCAGGTCTTCACCATCTAAGAAAATAACGGAACCACATAAGTCCTGACAGGCTGAATACGAACTGTATTTTCTCAAATAAAGGGGGAGTAAGGTTTCAAAATTAAAAAGATTTGTTGTAGAACAGATCAAATGAAATGTTCTGGCTGAAGAACCCCTATGTCAATTATGTATATTAACAAAGTCCATAATTATTTAGCAGAATAGGCCCCGCCCCTTTACTCAACATTTTAAATTTCCCTATTATAATATTGCTATTTGGCTTAGCTTACAGCCAAGCTACCGCAAGGCGGCACGGAGGGCTTTGCATGGTTGTAATTAGTGAAGGTAAAAATATAAAAAGTATGACCGTCACGCATTGTCTCTGCATTAGCATTGCCTACGTTACCTACTTTTAAAGGGTAATAGCCGCCGAAATCGCGTGTTGGGATTTTGATGGACTTCTTTTACATATTATTCTTTTGAATTTTTTTGAAATTTTCGAGAAAAAAAAATCGAATCTTTCTGAAGAACCGTTGCCGAGTTATTTATTTGCAAAGTTTTGGCCTTTTCCCGCCACGAAAGCTGTGACGTAGCATTGGTATGAAACATTGCAGGCGTGGCTTACGAGCACTGTGTTATTCACTTGCGTTGTTAGACTTGTTCATGTTTAGTAAGTTTTAGTGAAAAAAGACAAGTAAACTACTATCAAAGACAAAAATTATAAACATTGGGGTAGCTATTGTGTTGCTTACGGTTGTAATAATAGTGAAAGTTGTGAAGTAGGGATCTATAATTTCCCAAAAGACGCAGACAGAAGACAGCAATCGGTTTTTCAAGAGCAAGGGGCTAGTGCCCGATTTTTTGGACCCCACAAAAAATACGTGGATAACTCTCTGTGGTCAACACCAACCGACGTTCAATTTGATAGTAGTATTTAACGAGAGTTAGCCATGGGATTTCGGTCAAAATGTCTTGGTAAGTGTTTGTTGCCAACCGCTATCCTACTAGTTTGTTAGGCCGCTTATACTGTGTCTGGGCTGCGCAGTGCACCCAAACCTCGGAAAGCGTCTGCTATTTGAGAAACGACAGCGTCATAGCGCAAATAAACTAATACATTTCAACACCAAATAGTATAATGACATGGGCACGTTTTATATTATGCAAATTTGCTACTTCAAAGCGAAAGGACTTATAACGTAATGGTTATAAGTACTTGTATTCCACATAATAATGTAATAGTTGCCACAAGCCCTGTTCCGTCACGGTCTGAGCCTGTCTTAGTTTTTGTCGAAGTACAGTACATGATGTTGATGTAAGTTACCAGCCAGAAACGTCAGAATCTCCAGTTACAATTGGCTTATTCAATTCAGTTACAGTTGCCGACAATTCAGGCTCAGCCACATTGGAAAGCTCCTGCTTCTTCTGTGGCTGAAAGTTGTAGGTCAGAGAACCTTCAATTTTTTTTTGCACGGGAATGAAAAAAATACTTATCAAATTCCTTCCCTTCATCCGACAGAATGTGGCTTTTGTCACAATACTCGCTTTGGTGGTAGTCTTCTGCCATTTTGTTCGTTTAGGAAGCTCACTTCGACCCTTTCTACATATGCATGAAACACAGGGTCTGTGGAATGATGCCCAGGAAGCATGGTGCGTACTTCTGGACATCGCAGAACCCACCTGACCGCACTGGCCAATGGCAAAAATGTCCCTTTTTAATTTTAAACTGCTTATTTTCTTAAAGTCTCAGTTATTATTTCGCGCATGATAAAATGAAATACATAACAGGAAACTAGTTTTTTTACTATTATTTTAAGACAAAGTTGTATGTGGATACGTGCCTGGGAAACAAGAGGGGTAGTGGACTGAAAATCGTCATGGTAACAAATGAGCTCAACCAGCTTTATCCCAATGGCGAATTTATTACTAGAAGTGATGGTCCGTAACTTTCTAGCAGCCTCAGCAAAGTTTTAGAATAGAAAATAAAAAGTATTGTTTGCTTGTTACTGCGGGGAGAAAGAGTAAACAAAATTAAAGAAATCTAAAGAAGCTTAGAACTTCTTCAACCGAGGTTTTCCTTTCATAAGAACATTTTTCCAAAAGAAATAACAAGTATACGTAGTTGGTTGCCACCATAACGTGCTGTATTTGCATATTGCAATTTGGACCCCCCTCAGCCCCCACATCTGACGTTTCGTCGCTCATATTAATCATGTAACCCGCAATCTAATTAGACGCTAGAGTTACAAGTAGCAAGGGTGGCAACGGGGGCTAGGGGGCCGGGGTATATACGTACTAGTCTTTGGGGTTCTGATCTGAGAAGGGATGGAGGATTTACCAAGAGGTTTGGGCGGCGCATGTATACTTAATTGTGATATGATATTTCGATGATGTACACGTTCCATTAAAGTTTTTTAGTATTTAGTTCAGATTTCGAGAATTTGTGGGATGAAAATAGAGTGGACATGTATTGCGAAGGATGTGGGTGGTATTTTTTAGTACCTCGGTCAAGTATTATTCCGTTTCACAATTCTTCCGCAGTCCTTATTTGAAATGGAAATTCGATCCTGTCTTGCGTGAAGTTCTTCTTTTATCTCCTTTTAGGTTAAAATAGAAAAAATAACATCTTGGAACAAGTCGCTAAAGGAAAAAAAGTTTTCAAGTTCTCCGAGATTTTCTTCACTTTCTTAAGCTTAAAATTTCGCGAACCCCAATTTTTTTTCACGGAAAATCTTTCCCTAAATTTTATCGATGGATGCGCAACCAAGCATTTCTGGTAAGCGAACGAACGAAGGAACCGACAGCGACTCCTCGCGTAACTCCTACTTCTTTATATGTACTGTACGCTCGGTAGCTTATTTTTTCGTGGGCGGAGGAGTAGATTTGCAGAATATACACATCAAGTTGAAACAGACTTTCCACTGCGTACTCCTGTCTCGAACGTCCATTGCCAAAGCTTTAAAAAGCCATGAATATCTCAAGTTTGGGAGTAAAAACAGGATGAGGAATTTTGGTTTCCAGCTGTTGGTCCAAGTGATTCGAAGCATTCCAAGAAGGGAGTGTGAAATCAGGTTAAAACCTGGTGTCATAATTCAAGGGGGTCAGCTTGCTTTTCACTACTTGCAAGTTCGCTGAGCTTTCTAGCGAAACCGGGAACAGCTTAACGCTATTGCAAATCTAGTTAAAAGCCGGTACCGATGAAGTACCCTTGGGCTAGAAAGAGGGTAACCCCCTCACCCCCCCTCTTCTTAGCAAGCCAACCCGTTCAAGTGAGGCAGTGATATATGGTTTCTAATTCTGCTGCCGGGCTAACAATTGGAAAGGAAGCAAACGACTGGAATGGAATAACAATTGCTTCGATTTTCGCTTTTGGAAAAAGCTAGATGGAGGTGGGGATGCTTTAGGCGCCGGCGGGTGCGGAGGGATTGGCACGCAGCTACTTTTGACGAAGATATCGGTATTGTTACTGGGAAGGAGGAGGGAGACAGCTGCTGAAGTACGTGTATACGTCACAGCCTGTCTTTATCGACTGCTAAAAATGGCGGAAATGAAAGGAATTGCAATGCGTATTACACTTCTGGATGCTTGGCTTGCCTTAATGCCTTTTCGATTCTCTTTCTGAATAATGAAAAGAGATACAGCCGTGTGCAGCGCCATGCTAAGCGTGGATGCATTTCCACTATGTTTCCCTCACTTTACATTAGCTGTTTAAAGCAAAGTGATGGAAGGAGAGACTTGCTTATTATTTGCAGACATCCCTTCGGGTGTTTTTTGTTGGGGATGGGCAACGGGCAAGATATAAAAAGAAGGAAAGCCCCCCGACGTTATTGTTAGGTCCAACGCAATGTCCATCCAATAAACTAGGCTTAAGAGCTAGAAACGGCTGCTGCCCAATATGCACGATGGAGCTTTGATTATCGAAGAAAGCTAAGGAGGACTCACCCCGCACTTACTTGATCCCTCCTTCAGGGATGCATTTCCAGGCTATTCGAACAAAACAAGTAGAGTGAGTAAAAGAAAGAAAAAAGCTTTCTGGGGCAACGGAGTTGGTGGTTGATGCTTCTAAAACTGGACATGCCAGGTTTCAAGAATGGAATGTCCGTGTCCGCAGACGAGCGAATTGTTCCCGGGTGACCCATTATGGCCTGAAGCTCTATACCTAGTGTTTGTGACTTCTTCTGAAAAGGCAAGAAGGGAAAGGAAGGAGAGAAATGTCCTTTCTTCTTGTTTTGACGGTATGACATGGTCCGATGGGTCCTGAGGGGTTTCTGTAGGGTGCATATGTCGGGAGATTGGGAGAAGGGGGTCCGTGGTACAGAAACTTACGGTTAGCCCAACGAGAGGTCACTGGGGTCCTTGGTGGACGTAAAAAGGGTTGAGTTTTGTATGCTTTGTGGCATGTCTCCCCCTCCCTCCTCTTCAGACTGGCTGTTATTAGCTGGGCAAGTCCTTCAGGACTGCCCAGCTCTTACTATCGTTTGATGGGCTAAACCCCACGTGCTATTTTAGCGTGGGAGGTGC
>JAGJRP010001590.1:0-13753 GCA_022832235.1 Lepidurus couesii
GAAAGGGGCGGAGCTAAAACCACTAAATAATTAATTACTCGGTTAATATGCATAATTGACATAGGGGTTCTTCAGCCAGAACATTTCCTTTGGTCTCCTCTACAACATATTTTTTTATTTTTTTGCACCTGACTGCCGTTGATTGTCGAAATAAGCCAAACTCGCTAGTTGTGTATATTAGCTAAATAAAGAAAAAAATAGTTAAAGAAATTTAAAGAATTATAGTGTCCTGGTTCACTATCGAACAGGCCACTCCCACAAAACCGGGATTGGAGGGTTCAAGGTTCACGAACCAGGAGCAAGAGGATAGAGTTAATAGAGAGCATACAACAATCAACAACCCAACCGAGTGATTTATTCGATTTATTAAACCTTATCTGCATACCAACCTAGCATCCGTCCCCCGAACCTTCGGCATTAACACCGGACGTAACAAAGAACAACAATTTTTTTTTTATTTTTTTATTTTTTTTTTTAAAGCCGATCCTCCATACAAATCGTGAATGATTGAGCTGCACGTATGTTTTTATTCAGTGACCAGAGGGCTAATGAATAATGATACTTGGACCCATATTGTGTTCTCTACTCCCCCAAGAAGAAAGTAATTAATTTCTTGTTGGGCTTGTCAGTCTCTCGAGGGTAAGTATTTTGCGATATTAAGCCAGGGATCAAGTGAACCTATAGCCTCCTCTCCCCCCCCCCTATTATTTGCAAATAAGCCCATCCATCTAGAGCCAATATGGGAACTTGACAAGTTATATACATATATATATATCATGGAGGAGGGCTTGCAACATTTGTGTTGGCTAGCTTTTATATTATGGCCACTCGCAGTACAGCACTGTATAGCCTATACCCTCGGTAGCACTTTTTGATTACGAGAGCACCACCTGGAGCAGGTTTCTTTTATAAATGAGCTCCGAAAGGTGTCTATAGATGGTAGGTGTATTTTACTGAACTGCGTACTGTGCTGTACGTGGTAGTCTATTGTGTATGTAGCGTGCTGTGTACAAAGGTGTCCGAAGAGTGGGTTTGGGGGTCTTTGTGGGGCGGAAGGCTATACGTTACTTTTTACTTTGTTCGGTCGAGTTGTACCGTAACATACATGCGACAAGAGAGAAAAAGTGGAGTGGTTTGTGCATGTATGGCGAAAAACGACCAGCAACAGACTATCCATCTTGGTGGTGAGGTCTTTGGGTCATCAGTCAAAGACTTCCATGTCCCGGGTGTCATCTACTTTATACAAGACTTTTGCTATAGGGAGATAAAAGTAAACCATGTATTGCGGAGAGAAGGAGGTTTATTTGTTGGCATCGCTTTTTGAGATTGAATTATTAAGCTCATTTTTTTCTGTGTTTGTATTGTTTTTCTGCAATTTTGTTTATGCTTAAAACGGAGACTGCAATTAGAATACAGGAGACATGAAACCCTGCATGGTATAGGAATGTTAAATGCAGTGGCTGTTTTGAGTTCGAGTCACATTTAAACGTACGAGTTGTGGAGTTTAGTCTAAGTAAACGAGTTGACGCCCCGTGTGAGCCTCTCATTAAGAATGTCGAGCGTGCGGAGAGTTGGGAGTTATAGAAACAGGACAGACAGAGAATGAGACGTGAGTGTCGGGTTGTTTCCAAATGAATTAGTCCCGTAATGAGCGCCGAAAACGAGCGAGACGACTTGCACCAAAGGGAAAGGAGAACCAAAGGAACAGTTTATATAAACACGGTGGAGCGAGTTTTACGGACATGTCTCTATAAAAGCGGATAGTGTCATCATACTCCAAAAGACCCTATACCGAGTCATTATTGCGATATCTTTGTCCTCAAAAGGAAGTTCAAACTGGGGGAAAAGGGAGAAAAATAAAGGGGGAAAACAATTTTAGTATTATTTTCTTACTGTTTCTCGCAAACGTGAATGCTGTTTTCTTTCCCGCTTTTATTTCTGTCAGAAATTTTTAGTTTCATTTGTAATCCCTTTTTGTACTTTTACAATCCGTTATAAATTACCAACTCCGTCCACTATGGGAATTATGTCTTAGTTAAGGTACTTTCTTCCACTGCGAAGGAAGGGAAAGCGCCAAGTTATTTTGGCGCCTGACATTCATGGAAAGATTTTAAAGGAAATTTTTGGCTTGTTTTTTTCCGCGGTGAAAAGCAAATAAACTTGGGGCGCAATTGGGGAAATGCGGGAGAAGCACCGTGACCATTGTTGAGCTCAGACTGGCATAAAAGCGTTGAATTAGGGGCTCTCCGCTTTCTCATCAGTTTGATTAATCTGGCTGCTCTGCTGGGGACATTTCGAGTCTGCTTTTGGGTGTTGGTTAATGGGTTGACAAGGCGATAAGAAGAGGTCGAGCTGCTAATGCGAGGACCTGACCTGGGGAGGGGAACCGATTCCGTAAGTACTCTACGGTTGACTATAATGACAGCGAGAACGCGAATTCATAACCATGTATGGAGCAGATTGTGTTCATTTGGCGTGGACAGGGGACCCTCCACCCCACCTCTTCCCTGTTCGTTCGACAGGAAAAGTGCAAACAAGGGAGCTTGCTGGTGACTTCTCATTGCTACCCTTGGTCATACACAACACGGTCCGTTATTTTATGAGACGCTTCTATAACTCCTTCTTTTGTGCGTGAAGGAATCATATGCGCGTGTCACGAGAGTTTGATAGTAACTTAACGGGTTCGGAAAGGGTTATATAGAGGGGTGTTGTCCAAGAGAGCGATTTAGGAGTGAAAGGATATACCCTATCTAAGGGGGGTTGTTGTTGTTATATCGGGCAAAACCCCTTTGATGTCAAAAGCGGGCCGAGGGATCTAATCAAACACAAAAGACGCTACTCGACTGAGTTTGGCAGCTCTTCTCTTCTTTGTGCTTGAAAAATGCAAATTATTTTTATTGGACTAGATCCTGAGACACGCACTTTTGTCATTCTTTCCCTACTTTACTGTAAATCTATGCGTTTTTTATATACAAACGATGCACAGTATATTCATAACGAAAGTGTTTTATTTCTTTTTGTCGTATAGATGTGCCAGATCCACCGGGACGTCCTCTCATCATGGGATTTACGTCCCGCTCAGTCAATTTGTCATGGGCCCCGAGTTTTAATCAACACAACAGTCCAGTCACTCACTATATTATTCACATCAGGTAAGTGCCAATCTGTGTAACATCTCCTCTTAGTTATAATATGAGTTTGGTCTACAGAGAAACTTCCGCTTGTAAATGGGCGATTAAAACTTAACTTATTTAAAACGAGACAAGAGGGATCTCATTTACTAAAGCGTGTATTTCGACAACGAGGTTCAGGAGTTTGATGTCGTGCAACGGCTGGAGGACAATGAGGCTCAAGTTTGGGTGGGGATTTTAGGGTTTTCCGTGCATTCTTAGAATGTGTGAAAGTGGCACGTCGAGTGTTGCTCCATTACGTGTTCGACGTAAATAGGTAACATCGGAGAGGTATACGACTATGTTCGCTGTTATATTGGAGAACTAACTTCGTCGTTGCAACTCGTGAACTTTAATTGCATATTCCGCTCGTCAATAAGATTCCTTACGACAACATTACGCCCAAGGGGTTCAGCAATTTTAGGTACGGATGGTACGATACTCGTATACCATCGACAAGCTTTGAGCGTGATTCTTGGCCTTATTCAGTTTAGATATGGGACGTTGCAGGATAACAGTTGCATTTCAGAACTCCAAAAGGAAAGCCTATAAGTGGCCCGGAATATGTAGAAGCCAGCGGGACAGGAAACGTTTTGGCACCGGCAAGTTTTATCGCCAAATTTCTTCTTTTAAGAAGCAAAAAAATCTTTAAAAAAATAGTTAAAAGTATGGCAGTTGGCAGCACTTATTGTCCACAGTGGCTTCTTGGGCTATATGCTTCCACTGCAGTGCGGGGAGAGAGAGTATTAGGGTCTCTCGACGATTCTCCCTTTTCCAAAAGTCCATTTGCAACGTAAAAGCTGAACCGTGCTCCATTTGCCATATAAGCTGCTTGCCTGTACCGGGAGAGGAGCTGAAGAGCAGAAAAAGGGAGAAAAAAGAGAGAGAAAGACCTTTTTACACTTTGAAGGAGATAAGACTCTAACCCAATTTCTTATATACCATCCTCCGAAAAAGAGAAAAGCCGGCCAAACACCCAAACATTATAGAATTGGTAACCCAGACATTGTAGCTCAGGTGATGATCTAATGATACCGAAGATTTTGTCAGATTAGTTTTGGCGAAGCCTCGTCACTTTTCATTTTCCAGAGAAGACGTAGTTAGTTTGGTGTAATTACATAGTGTAAACAGTAGGGTATTGCATGTGGTATATACTTAAAGCAGTTTTGCGTCACACAGAATCGAATATTTTGTAATTTAAATTACTAGAAAATGAAATTCGGTGCACGTTGTTTCGTTTTTATCGCAAATAGTTCTTTTCATTCCAATTGTTTTCACAATTTAAGTTGTCTTAAAGAACTGCTGTACTATTAAATATGTATTGTTTAAGCCAAATCCAAGTCCATTTTAACGCTCAAGTCATTGTAACCAACCCAAAAGTCTTTCCAGCACTAACCCATTTTATGTCCGAAGCTATAAAAATTTGCAAGTAATGGCGTAAAGAATCACCCAAGTCTCCAGNCAGTAAGTTTGTAAATATCTTGTTAAAACTAATAAAAAGTTCCAGCAATAGGCTTCGGCCTACGCTGGTAAAGCTTAAAAAAAAAATTACAAAAAATATGTATTGTACACCTTTAAATTTTTTTTTTTTTTTTTTTTTTTTAGAAATTTCATTATTTAATGTCAGAAAGCTTTACACCCTGTCACCTTTGAAGCGTGGGAGATCCCGGTACGAAGGGCATACGAATTCCAAGAGACTTGGTTTTAAGATATAGTTTCAATGCTCAGAGCATGGCTTTGGTCAGGATAACGTTTTTAGAGAAGAACAAGAGTTTTTACTCGTCCTGAGGTATAATAGAATGCACACGTGGCTGGAAAAGGTAACAACGGAAAAAAAACTCGTGCAAGTAAATTCTTAATCACTAGTGAGAGTTGTATAGTATCCCTTTTCTTAAGTGCTCCTTGACTTGTCGGCCTCAAGTCTGCTTGGAGGCTGCATTAGATCATGTAATTTCTGTCCAACATATTTTCCTATCCTGACAATAAGTCGGGAGAATGGTAAGTTGAAAATATACAGAGAAAGAAAAAGAGGAAAACAATCGTACTTTTTCTTAGTGCAAGGAAAAAAATCACTTGCGAGGTTTAAAAAATGAATGAGTTCATTTTAGAAGCCTTCGTGAAAGACCGTATGCATTTTTGTTGAACTGTTCGGCGTCGGAGAACATTTTATTTATATTAAGTGTTTCAGCCAATGCTCCCAAATTTTCGCCGCTCTACGTTTGTACAAGTCGATATTGAAAGCTGATTACGCAAGATGAAGATATTGGAGTCTCTCCTAAATCGCTTTAAGCTTTCAGGCGGGGGTAGACTTTTTCATGAAATACGAGGGAGGCGTGGTTTAAGGGCGGTCACGATGATGGGAGTTATGTGCCATGCATGAGCCTACAAAAGAAATGCCAAGGAAAAGGACAGAAGCGAGAAAATGAGGTGATGATGAAGAGTGGCTAATGAGTAGTTCCAGCTAAGCAATTAGAAGCCGTTAAAATCATCCTTGTGTAGACTTTTCAGTGATTGATGGCAATTTTGTCTTTTCTTCTTATAGACGTTTGGCTGATTGCCCCAAACAAACTCTGCCTTACTGTTCCGGGAGTTTTTGGAAATGAATTCTTAATTTTAATTAAAATTTGGACCCATAACACAGACAAGAAAAAGAAAGTCGCTGCGAGAAAAAGGTTTAAAAAAATACTTTTTTCTCGTTCTGTTTGAGTTTTAAAATGAACCAGCTTTATTAGCATTGCTCATGATGGAATAGAGTGCTACTGCGTTCGTTACGGGTTTTTCTTTACTTGTTTGCCTGTCCTCTTCCTTTGGCGGAAGCTTTGGGAAGAAAAAGGAGAAAAGAGGACTTGCTCCTCCTCACTGAGAGTTTTAGGAGAGTCTTAACGTGGGGCGTAGTTTTGTTCCCCCGTTCAGTTTTATTTTGCAATGCAAAGTAGCTCTGCCTCGAAGATTTGTTATGATGCTACTTTACATGTTTGCTTTGGGAGAAAAGTTTTCTTCCCCACCAGAAAACAGACGGGGACTCTTTTGTTTCTGCGTTATTTCAAATGCGCTCGTAATCCGGAAAACACCACTGTTATTCGGTGTCTCGCTTGCGGAAGAGCAAGAGATAAAAAAAAGTAGTAAATAGGATACATTTGTTGACTTTATTTCGTGTCAGGCAGGGAAAGCGTGAACTAATTAACCGATTTCTTTATTTGTGCTCAGCAAAAAATAAACAGCGAAAGAGGCGTGTGGCTAATGTCCTTGTTTTGTTTGGTTCTTTTTTCCCAGAGTGGGCGAAGATGGCGAGTTTGATGTAGTGAATGGCTTAGTCACGGAAACAAACAAAACCGGCTACACGGTAGTGGGATTACAGCCGTATATGGTGTACAGTTTCCGGGTTGTTGCGGTGAATGCGTTGGGACCAAGTGAACCTAGTCGCGAGTCATATTATATGGTCACATTACGTGAAGGTAAGTAATACTAACGATAAATATAGGAGCAATCCTTTTCTCAAACGGAGCCTTGCTTTATTTTTTTCTCTTCTTTTAAACTCTGTAGTTCCTGATGGCAAGCCCAGCATTACCGCAGCCCACAATAGCAGCTCAACGTCTATTTATTTAAGTTGGAAACCTCCTCCGAGGTCCTCTTTCCATGGAGAATTTCTGGGCTACAGATTAGCCTATAGACCCAGAGATGAAGGGCCGGAGAGCGTTCAAGAAGTCTTTCTTCGCGATCCCAGCATCGAGGTAACTTTCTAAAGAATGTGTAACTGTAGAAGCGCAACTTAATTCTAATCATCCTGTAACTCGTTTTCTTTCTTCTCGTTCCAGAGCCACACCTTGCTAGGACTTAAGACATTTACTCAGTTCCTGGTATCATTGCAAGTCTTCAACCCAGAAGGATTGGGGCCAAGCACTACAGTGGTTGTGATGACTGACGAAGGAGGTAAGCGTCATGTTTCAAAAAGGTTTTGATAAAGCGAACTCGATATTCAATTCTTTTATATAAATTTTATATTCAATTTTAATTTCTATATCAAGACTCGATTGGTTTCTATATCAAGACTAGACTTTTAGTATTTCTTTCTAGAAATGAGAATTGTAACACATGAAAGTATTTGAATCGCGCGCAATTTCTAAAAGAGGGCGGCAGCTTCCGGCGAAGACGGTAGCTAAACAGGCGTGGTCATTCAGTAGACAAAATGGCGAAGGATGTGTTGTGCTAGGAATTAGGCGTGGATTTTCGTGCAGCTTGGGCAACGTGTTTAGGCCAGTTATTAGCACATTTTGTCATGGATTTAGCCAGGCTTATCAAGCTAATTGTTATAGTAGCATTTATGTTGTCTGTCGAGGCCAATATGACGGCCTTTATAGGTGTTGAAAATGAAGGTAAAAAAAGAACAATTAAGAATGAGCTGCCTTGACAAACAAAGGAATGAAACAAAGCTTGTGTTGTATTATAGTTTATAACTATCCTTAATGTTGTTATTGATTTTTATTTTAAAATGTATTCTAGCTCCCGGGAAGCCTGTAAATTTGACTGTTGGTGAAGTCACCGATTCCAGTGTTGCTTTAACATGGATGGAACCTCCAGAGCGCAGTGGCATCATTCGAGGTTACCGAATCTATTATATGACCAACAATCATACGGATGTCAAAATTCTTAAATCACCTTCTACTTTGGAATACATCCTTATGAATCTCGGTAAGAAAGAAGAAAAACGGGAATCAGATAATTTTGTATGGTCATTTCTGAGATCTAAATTTTCTAATTTTTTGGCCTCCAGAACCCTATACCGAATACAAAATCCTGGTAAGAGCTTACACGGGTAAAAACGATGGAGATCATTCGGATACAGTAATGGTGAAGACCGACGTGAGGGGCCCTAGTCCTCCCCGCATTGCGAATTTGTCTTGCCAGTCTGAAGATACTTTAATTTTGCATTTTCAACGACCGGCAACTTACTACCATTCCATTGACCGTTATTTCATCTACTACCGTAACGAGCTGAACTATGACTTTGAAGAAATTCCTGTTGACACAAAGAATGAGAACTTGGAGCACATGGTAAGTTTAAAATCTGATGGGTTCTGTTACAATAGGCCTTTTTATTGATTTTTTATTTTTCTGTGTATTTACTTTTTTATTTTGGGCACAGCTGCTTATCCCCATTCCGAATTCGACGACGATTACGCCCATAATGTTTGAAGTCAAAGTCCGTGGCTCGACAAAGAGCTTGTTGCACAAAGACAAGTGGTACCATGGCAATTTTTCCGATCCTCGTAAAATCTTGCTTGCACCGGGTTGCGACCGTTTGCCGGTTTTTCCCAACGGAGGAACGCAGGGCGGACAAGGCGGGTTTTTGTCAGACAAAGAGCTCAGCGCAGGAGTTATTGCTACCGTGGCTTGTGCTTCGTTTGCTATTCTCTTGTTGATTCTGGCCTTGGTGCTTTGGAGGTAAGTGAAAAAGGGGATTTCACGAACCCGGTTTTTCTATTTTTTACTATTGGAAGATCATCACTAAGTGTTTTTTGTCTAAGTTTAATTTTGTTTCTTTTGCCTTCTTTCGGTGGAACAGGAAATACTTCCAAGCAGCGTATTACTACTTGGACGATCCGTCAGGCACGCCTCCCACAACCGGCGCTACGCCATGGGATGGAGGAGGGGGTGTGGCTGTAATTGACAGCAAAGGCGAGGAAGCATTGGGTCTAGAAGGTGCTTTGGGCTACAAAGGACCTATTCCCGTGCCACTTTTCCCTCAACACGTGGCAGCGTTGCATGCTGACGGTGACATCGGCTTCAGCAAAGAATACGAGGCAATTCAGGGCTCTGCGCCAGGAACTTTGGAATGCACGCAGTCCTTGCACGAAGATAACAAAGCCAAGAACCGCTACCTGAACATTGTAGCTTGTGAGTTTTGCTACTCTTTTGTCGGATTTTTTCTCTGTTGTCTTATTAAGAAGTTTATTGATTTCCCTCTCGTTTTCATATAGATGATCACAGCAGAGTTCAATTGAGACCAATTCCTGGGCAAAAGAAAACGGGTGACTACATCAACAGCAATTTTATTGACGGTTTCAACCAATCCAGGGCGTATGTGGCTGCCCAAGGTCCCATGCCACATACTTTTGACTCGCACTGGCGAATGATCTGGGAACAACGAGTTTCGGTGATCATTATGATCACCAACTTGATTGAAAGAGGCAGAGTAAGTTTTGACTTTCCCTTCTTTAATTTGAGTATATTTTTAATGATATTTTTTACCATCCTGTAGCGGAAGTGTGACCAATACTGGCCCAAAGAAGGAACCGAAATCTACGGTGTAGTCCAAGTTCGCTTATTGCAGGAAGACGTCTTGGCCACTTACACCATTCGTACTTTTAGCATCAAGCACCTGAAGGTATTGTAACCGTTGCGTATTGACATTATAGAACATTATTGACATTAACTTATCTTTTTTATTAAGGTAAAGCGAAGCAAAGGTTCCAGTAGCGAGAGGACTGTGGTGCAATATCATTACACGAATTGGCCCGATCATGGCGTACCTGAGCATCCCCTCCCAATTTTGAGTTTTGTCAAAAAATCTGCAGCAGCTAATCCACCTGGAGCTGGTCCTATCGTAGTTCATTGCAGGTGCGTGGGTATCTTTTTATGCATTAAGTCTTCTCTTCCTTCACATTTCTGCCGATAGTTTTGAAAGATTTGCTGGACCCATTCACTTATACTTCGTTTTCTCGTCCTTCTTTTTAGTGCTGGAGTCGGACGCACGGGGACGTACATCGTTTTGGATGCGATGTTGAGGCAGATTAGAGCCCGAGGCGAGCTAAATGTGCGTGGTTATCTTTGTCATATCCGGGCCCAGCGGAATTTCCTGGTGCAGACTGAAGAGCAATACGTTTTCATCCACGATGCCTTGTTGGAAGCCATTCAAGCGGGAGACACCAACGTGCCCAGAGACTACTTGTCCACGTATCTTCAAACGCTTCAAAGTGGCTTGCCGCCTTTGCAAGGAATCCACTTTGAAGAGCATGGCCCAGGAGATGGCGAAGAAGATAAGTTGACAGAATACGCCCATACTCTGCAGCTCTTGGATCACCAGTACAAGGTAAAAAAGACATTACAAAGTGAAATGCTCCAAATCTCCCTTCGTTTTTTTTTCGTTGCCGAAAGACTAATCCATTTCTAAACTACATGTATTCCTTTCGAAAAACAGTTAGTGGCCAATTTCATACCCCAGGATTTCCACTATACTTCAGCGTTAGCTGAAGTGAACCAAGTCAAGAACCGACACCCACATTTCGCCCCTGTAGAAACAGCTAGAGTGCATCTCACACCACGTCCTGGAGTGGAAGGGTCTGATTACATCAACGGCTCTTGGCTTCAAGGTGAAATATTTAATTAAAAGCTTTTTTTTTCGTGAAACTTACTTTTTTCGCTATTTCTCTTTAGGATACAACAAATTGAGAGAATACATTATAACCCAGCATCCGTTAGAATCAACGATTTCGGATTTTTGGCAAATGTTATGGGACCATAATGCACAAACTGTAGTTGTGCTATCACCGTTAGACAGCCAAGTAAACAAAATCACTCTTAACTTGCTTTTAATTTATGGATTTAATTACAAAAATGTATTACTATAAAGGGATTCCCACTTTTTTGGCCTTTGGATAAGCAAGATATTGAATGCGACAACTTCCGGGTACGGTTAGTGGAAGAAACTCAGGTCCCACTCTGTCGTTGCTCGGTGGCCAAATGCGATAATACCTGTCCAGATTGCGTGGAAACTTCAACTTGCCAAGGAAACGTCCTCACGCAGTTGCAAGTCGTAGCCCAGTCTTTGCAAGACGACTACCAGCTCCACGTGCGACTCTTCTATTGTCCGCTCTGGTTACATAGAGACAGTCTCGATCGATTAGGGCGGTTACCTGAACTGGTCCGCAAAGCACACATCCATGAGGGACCTCTTGTAGTCATCGATAGGTATTTATAAAAGTTTTACGAGAGTTTCGTATACTAAAACGAACACTTTCAGATGGGGTGGAACAGAGGCTGCTACATTTTGTTGCCTTAGCACTGTAATGAAGCAGCTAGAACAGGAAAACCATGCGGATGTTTACCAATACGCTAAACTCTACCATGCGAAAAGACCTTCTGTGTGGCCAACTAGGGTAATTATTAGAAATTAAAATGCTTGAATATGCATTAGTAATAATATTAATTGATGGATTTGAAGGATGACTACTGGTTCCTATACCGTGCAATTGAAGCGATTGCCAAAACCTTGCCACCGTATAGCCCACCAGCAGTAGCGTTGCCCTTGTCACCTCCTTCACCAGAACCGCCCACTTTACCGCTACCCTTAGCTGTACCACTCTCAACATCATTATCGCTACCGTTGCAACTCAATGGACACGTTTCCAATGGTTATGGTAGCAACCCTGATTATTTGGGCTTGTCTGCTATGAGTCCAGGGGGACATCAAATGAGGCCTACGTCTTTACCACCGAATGGGCATGTGATCATGGAAACAGGGGTGAGGATACCCCCTGATGGAATGGAAACGAGGGAGAACACACCTCACGTGTAGTGTTCATCTAATCATGAAAAAAACACATTTTGGGGGGGGGGGGTGTAAGTGGCGCCAGTGCAAAGTAAAAAAGAAAGGAAATGGCAAGACTTTTGTACAAAGGTATCGTTTTTTGTATATGTACAGCTCAAAACTGGGTATTTTCGAAGACACAAACACCGGCATGTCATAATGTATGTGAATATTTCGATTCTGTTCTTTATTGAAAATATCCTTTTCCTTTTTGCATGTCATTCCTCTTTTTTTGTTTATTATTATTATTACTATAAAATTCCTCCCCTTCTCCCTCTAGTCAAGCCGTACCATTTTTTCCTCCCCTTGTAATAAGCAGCTCTTACAAAAAGGCAAGGCCATCTTTTTGCCCCACAAGCTTAGGAAAAAAAGAATTGCTGGTATGGTCTCAGGCTCTTGATCTCCTGTTTTTGGGGTAAAGTTTGACATTTCTTTCCCGGGGGCTCCCTTCTTGTATATTTATTGAATGATCAAGTTATGTTGTGATGATTATTTTTTCTTCTCTGCGATTTTGTAAAGTTTGTGTCTGGACTCATTCGAACCCATGTGCAGCACTTTTTAGCTTCAAAACTGGGAAGTTGAAATCTCGTATTTTTTATGACACCCAGTGTCTCCTTCGAGCTTTGACTGTCAAGTACGGTTAAATGTCAAGCCAACCAATACATGGGCTGAAAAATTCGCGTTAGAAAATCTTCTTGTTAGCTGGGCAAGTCCCCTAAGGGACATGCCAACAGTTTCTTTTAATTAAATTTTTGAATGTGCGTTTGATTAACGGGATGGTGAAAGAGGAGCGACAACAATTACTGAGCTGCTATTTATTAAAGCATTTAGGAGTCATACATGCTACAAGGATTGCAGTATTTGCCCGAGTTATGGAGTGGGGAGCAGTACGAAGAGGAATATGACCAGTAGGCCCTTCTGTAGACGTATGCTGAACAAGTGAAATTTTGTACTAGAGCAACGTGTTTTTGGAATGCGGTTCATGTGTGAAGTTTTAAGAAAAATACATGTTATTTTCTTACAAACAAGTTTTTGTGATTTGATGCTTATGCTGCGATATTTGTTTCCCAATGGTTGGTGCGTTCAAGGCGGCAAGGCGCATCGAGCTAAGCTGTTGAACAGCGTTGTTTCTATGAGGCGTATGACCGAGTGTATCCTGTACAGTACTTATATATAATGCATACCATCATGGTTCACATGTTGCTTTTATAGATGTTTCAACAACTAATAAAAATAAGCTCATGATCGAGTGGATAACACGCACGACTGGGGACCAACAGGTCGTCGGTTCGATTCCCGGTTGGGGCACTTTATTTTGTCGAAAAAAGCGAAATATTAAATGGTTCCCTTTCCCTGTACCTTTCGCCTTCCCGGCAAGGTTTCTATTCCCATATTCGAAAATGTGATGCTTCGGCATTACGAGCTCGAATATCGGGGATAGGAAATCGTGCAGGAGAGTTGGGAACAGGGAAAGGGGCGAGGCTCCCAATTTTTCAAAATTGTTTAAGGGACCTTTTAGAAGGATTTAAATTTTTATAAATCGAACAATAGATGGAACACTATCAACATACACGTAGAGTAGACCAGCTTACTTCATATGTTGGATTTATAGAAGTTTCAACGCCTTTTAAATATAAGCGCATGATCGAGTGGATAAGACGCAGGGCTTGTGATCGGAAGGTCGCAGGTTCGATCCCCGGTCGAGGCACTTTATTTCGTGAGAAAAACGAAAATAAAATGGTTTCCTCTCTTTATACCTTATGCCTTCCTATATTCGAAATTGTGTTGCTCCGGCAGCATGAGCTCGAATATCAGGAATTGGAAACCGAGCTGGGAAAAGGGGAAGGGGCGAGGCTTTCAATTTTTGGCGATTTTTCAAGGATACAACATTATTCTTGATACAACATTACCCTTGATACAACATTATTCCTTATGGAGAAAAGCCCTGAAAAAGCTTTCCCAGCTCGAAAAGAGGCCACGCCCACTTTTTGGCCGA
>JAGJRP010001591.1:0-13889 GCA_022832235.1 Lepidurus couesii
TCCAAGTACTGACCGGGCCCGACGCAGCTTGACTTCCAGGAGCTGACGAGTCTGGGTACATTCTGCGTGGTATGGCCGTTGGCATATGCAAACATTGCTACTGCTGGGTAAATATGGCGGCTTCTTCTTGTCAGAGCAGGCCGAAGGATGTACAATATTGAGTCTCGGCCTGACCGGGAAACGGCGCTCACAACATGTGGTTTGGCAAAAATCCCAGGAAGAGTATAGTACTCGCATATTTGTATTCACAAAATTTAATGAGTAGACGTTTAAAATACAACCTTAAAATTATCTACAGATAGATCACCATACAAGCAGTTTAAACAAAACTTTCATCAAGGAATTGGTTGGCCCTGAAAAGGGCCGTTGGGTTGTTACAAGCAGAAGCTTCTACTTGGAACTAGTGTACTTGGTGACGGCTTTCGTGCCTTCACTGACAGCGTGCTTAGCCAACTCGCCGGGCAGGAGAAGACGAACGGCCGTCTGGATTTCACGACTCGTGATGGTCGAGCGTTTGTTGTATTGCGCCAAACGGGAAGCTTCTGCTGCAATGCGCTCAAAAATGTCGTTGACGAAGCTGTTCATGATACTCATGGCCTTGCTGGAAACGCCAGTGTCGGGGTGGACTTGTTTGAGCACTTTGTAAATGTAGATAGCATAGCTCTCCTTCCTGCGGCGCTTCTTCTTCTTGTCGGTTTTGGAAATGTTCTTCTGGGCCTTGCCCGCCTTCTTTGCTGCTTTACCGCTTGTCTTGGGAGGCATTGTTGGACAATGAACGAGTATTGCTGGCATATAACGCTTTATATAGAAAGGATAGGAAGCTCCGGGCGGTCTCTAGAACCGTAGCTACTGCTGGTTGGCTGGATGTAAGGAATGCCTCCTTGCCGGGGCTCGGTGCGGTGGGTATAAGAATGAGTGCACGGGAAACTTACAGTATAACAACCATAAAATAACAGGACTGTTCTATCCGTTCTACCCACTCTATACATTTTCCAACAATGTCTGGTCGCGGCAAAGGAGGCAAAGTTACGGGCAAGTCCAAGACGCGTTCCAACCGTGCCGGGCTTCAGTTCCCCGTCGGTCGTATTCATCGATTTCTTCGCAAAGGCAATTATTCCCATCGTATAGGAGCTGGCGCACCCGTTTATTTGGCCGCTGTTATGGAGTATCTGGCTGCCGAAGTCTTGGAATTAGCTGGCAATGCGGCGCGTGACAACAAAAAGTCTCGTATCATTCCCCGTCACTTGCAGTTGGCTATCCGCAACGACGAAGAATTGAACAAGCTCCTGTCCGGCGTTACCATTGCCCAAGGCGGCGTGCTCCCCAACATCCAAGCCGTGCTGCTGCCTAAGAAAACGGAACTTAAGAAACCGAAAGCCTAAGAAGTTTCGTCGTTCCTCTATATTTCTCACCAACGGTCCTTTTCAGGGCCACCATTTCTCTTCAGAAAGTTATTGCGGATTTGACTCCCTAAGACATGGCGTTGGTCAAGTTTTGGTTCCAAATAATATTTAATCCTTTTTCAGTAGTTTCAAGAACTTTCGAAAATCGTTTCTGAATTTCATGAGCTCCTTGAGAAATACGAAGCAACGACTATAAACATCACTACCATAAATCATAACACTTATAATCAGTATAGTATTGTTAATTGGACGGGTTAAGGGGACAAAGTAGAACTTAATTATATGAACTTAAACAACACTTTCCTTTTGCGTTCTCCTAACGCCCTTATCGTTCGTCTACGGAACAATTACTATACGTGAATATCGGGCGTGCGGATCAAAATATGAAGGTTAGATTCAATAGCTCTTGTTCGGCTTGCTTTGATTATTTTGTCATGGCCAGAATTGACACAGCAGTTTCGAACCATTTGTTTTCGGTCACTAAAGCTCTTGCTTCTCCCGTCAGCAATATATACACTAGGGCAAAACCTTGCACTTATACAAAACTTGCAACATATACATAAGGGCAAAAACCGAAGCTCGTGGGTATAACTTTACGAAAGACCGTGTTGGCCCTGAAAAGGGCCGTTGGTTGCTTGGCAGAAGTACAGCAAACTTGCTTAGGCACGCTCGCCACGAATACGACGGGCCAGCTGGATGTCTTTGGGCATAATGGTCACTCGCTTGGCGTGAATAGCGCACAAGTTGGTATCTTCAAAGAGACCCACCAGGTAAGCCTCGCTAGCTTCTTGGAGCGCCATAACAGCCGAGCTTTGGAAACGCAGGTCAGTTTTGAAATCTTGGGCAATTTCACGAACCAGACGTTGGAATGGCAACTTGCGAATCAACAACTCGGTACTCTTCTGATAACGGCGAATTTCACGGAGGGCAACCGTGCCAGGCCTGTAACGATGAGGCTTTTTCACGCCACCGGTGGCTGGGGCGCTTTTACGAGCGGCTTTAGTAGCCAGCTGTTTTCTCGGGGCTTTGCCTCCCGTTGATTTACGAGCCGTCTGCTTGGTACGCGCCATGGTCTGAAGTTACAGCGGGGAATATTGGGGAAACGCAGGGTTTCAAAACGAATATGTCCTATGAACAGTCTTCTCAGCTTATATACCCACGCGCCCGACCAGCAGTACCTGGCTTCTGCCCATTGGCTGGGTCTCGCCTTCAGCCTTGCCGTCTGGCTTGCTGGTTCAAGATAATGCGTGGCTCTATGGGGGAATCACACAAAGGCTTTGGTTCCATTCTCAAGCACTCGTTCTCATCATGACTGGTCGCGGTAAAGGAGGCAAAGGACTCGGCAAGGGGGGTGCGAAACGCCATCGTAAAGTGTTGCGTGATAACATCCAGGGCATCACCAAGCCAGCTATCCGCCGTTTGGCTCGCCGTGGCGGTGTCAAGCGTATTTCGGGGCTCATCTACGAAGAAACTCGGGGTGTTCTCAAAGTGTTTCTTGAAAACGTCATTCGTGATGCCGTTACTTACACCGAGCACGCCAAGCGCAAGACGGTCACCGCTATGGACGTTGTCTACGCTTTGAAACGCCAGGGCCGCACTTTGTACGGTTTTGGTGGTTAGAGTTTGGTTTGTTTTTGCCATCTGACCAACCCCAACGGCCCTTTTCAGGGCCAACATTTATATCCCGAAAGCTTACAAATCAAATTTACGGTAATTTTTTGAGCATATAGAATTTGTTACCGTTTTTGTTATCAATTTTATAACAGTTTTTGTAAAGGGCTTTTCTAAAAGTAGGACCACTTGGTCTTTAACGGTCGGCCAAGTGGGTCTCAAACTGGTACTCGTAGCGTTGATCCGGCTTACCCGGGCGTTGCTACCCCTTATCCCGATAAGCCGTCTGGACGGAGCAGTGGTCGAGAAAGCTATCTACGACAGGCCGGAACAATGCTACGAGTACCCGTGTAATGGAAAGCACTTCGCTGTACAACGTAAGTTTGGGGTGACCGGTTATAAAGACGAACTACTGTTGGCAACTAGCCACACAGAGTTCCGATGGCCGTTTTTATTCTAGTCGAATATGGATTTTTAATGTAATGAACGGCTACTAGATTGATTGTATAGTACAGTACCTTGGAGTCTAAGGGTTCAAAAAGAAAATACCAATGCATTTCAATCTGACAAAGCACAGCGTAAAGGCAAACAAGACAGGGTACATTCTGCGTGGAATTGCCGTTAGCATATGCAATCTTTCTCATGCTCCCTTAAGAAGGCCGCTTCTTATTGAGGTAATGCCCGAGTATGCCGGAGGAACGCGACGAGTTGCGGTCTGACCCGTCCGGGAAACGGCACTGCATATGCCTTTCATGTTATCAGACTTGAAGAAAACCCAGGAATACAGTACCTCTCGAAAAATCAAACATGTTTATATTCAAAATCAATCTCGAAAGAGTCGACGTTTTCAAACAACCTTAAAATTGTCTGTTCGGAAGGACCACCACGACAACAAGCAGTTTGAACCAAACTTTCATCAAGGAATTGCTTGGCCCTGAAAAGGGCCGTTGGGTTCTCGTCAAGGCAAAAGCTTCTACTTAGAACTAGTGTACTTGGTGACGGCTTTCGTGCCTTCACTGACGGCGTGCTTAGCCAACTCGCCGGGCAAAAGAAGACGAACGGCCGTCTGAATTTCCCGACTGGTGATGGTCGAGCGTTTGTTGTAGTGAGCCAAACGGGAAGCTTCGGCCGCAATGCGCTCAAAAATGTCGTTGACGAAGCTGTTCATAATACTCATGGCCTTGCTGGAAACGCCAGTGTCAGGGTGAACTTGCTTGAGCACTTTGTAAATGTAGATCGCGTAGCTCTCCTTCCTGCGGCGCTTCTTCTTCTTGTCCGTCTTCGAAATGTTCTTCTGAGCCTTGCCGGCTTTCTTCGCTGCTTTACCGCTTGTCTTGGGAGGCATGTTGAAACACTTTCGCCAGCCACGATCCTTTTTTTTATAGCTCCCACAGACTCCCCCTGAAAACCAGCCATAGTTTTCCCGATGCTTGATTGGCTGGTGGGGGGAGCGAGTGCTGGCCTTCGGCAGCCCGAAGCTAAGGGTATAAAGCTGGGCGACTGGGGAATATGCTGTCAGAAGACGAAGGCGAGTGTTACCCGTTTTAATCGTTCCTCTCAACTATTCAACTATGTCTGGTCGCGGCAAAGGTGGCAAAGTTAAGGGCAAGTCCAAGTCTCGCTCCAACCGTGCCGGTCTTCAGTTCCCCGTCGGTCGTATCCATCGTTTGCTTCGCAAAGGCAATTATGCCGAGCGTGTAGGAGCTGGTGCTCCCGTTTATTTGGCTGCTGTCATGGAGTATTTGGCTGCCGAAGTCTTGGAGTTGGCTGGCAATGCGGCGCGTGACAACAAGAAGTCTCGTATCATTCCCCGTCACTTGCAGTTGGCCATCCGCAACGACGAAGAGTTGAACAAGCTCCTATCTGGCGTTACTATTGCTCAAGGTGGTGTGCTCCCCAACATCCAAGCCGTGCTGCTGCCTAAGAAAACTGAAAAGAAAGCCTAAAGTCTTTTTCAGGCATTTCTTCCCAACGGCCCTTTTCAGGGCCACCATCTCTCTTCAGAAAGTTATTGCCGATTTGGCTTCTTGCGTATGAAAAAAAGACATGCGCCAGGACTGCAAATCTGTTCTGAACTTGCTGGTCTTTAAAGACAATAAGCGAAATTTGGAGGAAAGGCGTGGGTCCTACAACACTAGTTAATCAGTTAATTTTCTTTAGTAACAGGATTTTCTTTATTCAGAGCATTTGGGTATTTTTTTTTAATGCGATAGAAGAGCGCCAAACGGGTGCATCACCACCTACCGGGTATTTTGTGGAACTTTGGCGGTCAAAATTGTTTTCTTTCTCATTTTCGCAAACAATAAGTCAAATGATCGTGGGAAAATACTTGAGCTCTGCAGTAGTTCATTCATTAGGCCGAGATCTCGCATTCTTCTCAGGCTTAGGAAACTGTCGTTCAGCGGTCGTCCAATCAACGTTCAAAAAACGCCTCTCAAACCTTGCAGCCCCCCTGCAGAACTTCCAGCTTAGAACGCCATCATTCGTCGAACTTTCAGGAAACCGGGCGGTATCCAAACCCTTTACTCTAGTAAGTTTTTTTTTCTATGCAGGGATAAAAGCATGCTTTTTCTCTATTTTCATTTGGTGGTGCATCTGGCCGTCTGTTGGGTATATCTTGGCTCCAAACCTCTTAATCTAAAATATTTAACGAATAACTAAATATTGCTTAAATAAAGGGTTTAGTTATTAGATTATTGCAAGAATTGAAACCTCTCCCTGTGTTTGCTTTTAGCTTGGATTTTAAACCCTAAACCCTCTCCACTTTAGATTTTCCGATTATAAATCACGTGATAGATTGTTACTGTCAAGTGTCATTGCTGAAGTGAAGCTAAATCAGCTGATCCAAGGCTGTTTTTCTGTGTCCCAGGGTCATCAAAGCCGGTTTCTGAATCATATTGCAATGGACAAGCACGAAATTGTACCTGACGTACTGGATACTCTTCCAGCTGATGTGCTCAAGGTAAATATAACCCAAAACTTATTATTATGACTAGTTATATTGCACCTTTTACTCGTAAGCTAACCATAAGTCTGTCTAATTTATATTGTAGGTCCAATATGAAAGCCATGAAGTGAACTTGGGCAATGAGTTGACTCCCACCCAAGTACAGAATCCACCCAAATTGTCGTTCAACACCAAACCTGGCGTGCTTTACACGCTGTGCATGACTGGTAAGCGTTTCTATTTTCATTCTTTAAATAAATCCTCACTAATTACCAAATAATTACAAAACGCACTCATTTTCTGTACATTTTTGTGTAGATCCTGATGCTCCTTCGCGAAAAGACCCTAAATTCCGCGAATGGCTTCATTGGCTGGTCGTCAACATTCCAAGCGAAGATCTGGACGTTTCCAAAGGCGAAGCTTTGGCTGATTACGTTGGATCTGGACCTCCAGAAGGCTCGGGACTTCATCGTTACGTATTTCTGCTCTACCAACAGCCCCAGCGTCTCACACCGGACGAGCCACGCGCCTCTAAGAAGTAATTAATATTTCTTCCAAATATTAATTATTACGAATCTTATTATTTGTTTGAAACCGTAACCCTTAGTTATAACATCCTTGACTCTTAATTTGTTAGCTTTCTCAATTAAATTTTATGATAAAACCATCAATTTATAAAAAAAAAAATCTTATTTATACAAATTCTTAATTCTTATTGTTACTTATCATTCCCTATGTGACTCTCCCTTGTTTCTAAAAAACGATTTATTTGCATCTAGCACTTCCGCTCATCGCCCCAAATTCTCTATTCGCAACTTCGCCAAAAAGTACAACTTGGGCGATCCCGTTGCTGTCAACTTCTACCAAGCTGAATGGGACGATTACGTTCCCAAACTCTACGCTCAGTTGAAAGACTAGGAACCCACCCGTTTTCAGCCTTCTAAAGCAACTTGAAATGTAAAAAAGAACTTTAGATTTTGTTTATGGTTTCAGATTGCGTAGCAATCGACCCTTGTTAAGTCCTTTGAACCCTCTTAGACTTGAAAAGAGTTCAAAAGAATTGACATGAGACCTGGTTTATAGTTTCAGTTTGTATTCACACTCGGCATACATAAAGGTTTTGCTTAAACGCTGTCCACAGGTTTATTTTCCGTAGAATTAGGATTCACATGGGTAGACTCTTCAGTCTTGCTGTTGTTTTCTTGGCAAAGATCCATTGTGTCGTCCCAAACTTCCTCATTTAAACACAAGCTAGTGAGACTGACGGCGCTGTTGGAGAACATGGGTTTGCACGTTTCCAAATGCGGCTCAAATTCCTCCCCCCAACTAGACAATCGCTTAAAGCACGTCCGATCTGCTTTCAGCAGACCTTGTCGGTGAACTATCCGGGGCGGCGAATGCGAAACCGAGCGGCATTTGATGTGCATAGTCGGCCGCTGTCGTTGTTCACTGACTGAGCGAGGATTCTCCGAATTGGTGCTGTTTTCATCCTTCTTATCCACTCGCGAAAGTCTCGGCGAGTTCGAAACGTGCAAATGAGACACCGGAACACCTGCAGGGGCGCTGGTGGTGGAAGCAGCGGTCTGTTGGGCGGCAGACGACGCTTGAGCTTTCGCTTTTTGGTGATTGTCGATGAGATCACACGCTTTTCCCAGCATGACTAGGTTGTTGAGAACGCGGAAAGAAGTGAGGGTACAATAACCCACAACCAGAAGGATCACCGAAGCCCAGTCTTCGATCCTGCACGATTGGAAGATGATCCGCGATAATAAGACGCTTAACGGTAAGGGGATGAAGCCCATACGCCGAGCTACCAAATCCGCATGATCCGTAAACGCCTATAAAAAAAAAATATATTTTTTTTTTTCAAAAGAAGTCAATGTGATTGTCGTAAAATAGCTCAGAAATCTAGTTTCTAGAAATACGTTTGCTTTTATCGTGAGTGAAGTAGTACTTGAGCTATTAATTAAAGAACTTTAAATAATTTCAAAAGCCACGTGGGTTACTATGACGTCACGGAACGCGAGTTCATAACTGACGGCTAGGGCCATTCCGCATAAGCGCGGGCGGGACTCGTGGCGTTACTCCGGCCAGTCTTGGTAACCCGCAAAGGGTGCAACAGTGAACGACATAACCGCCGCGGTTAGTGTAACTCTCCCGGGACTCGTGACGTTACTCCGGCCAGACTTGGTAACCCACAGAGGGTGCAACAGTGAACAAAATAACCGCCGTTGATGTAACTCTCCCCGGACTCGTGAAGCAAACCCGGTTACCGTGAGTTTGTTATTGGCACGGGTTTGCAACGACGGCCGTAACCCTTGATTACGAACCCAAATAACGCGTTTAAGCCCCGCCTTCGTTTAGTTCGTTCGGCCCTGAACCAAACCTTTGCAAGTTATTAATTCGCGAACGGTTCTTTAAAACAATATGAAAACAATTTAGCAAACTTGGAAGAACGTAAAACATAAGCTAGTGTGAAAGAGGACTGGTTTGGAAGTAGAAAAAAATTTGAAAAAAATAGATTTACGTGTTTTTGCTTCGTTTGAGCCAGATCGTAAGCCAGACTTAGCGTATAATCACGGTAAATCTCTGCGGGGAATTCGTTAAAGCGCGTCACGAAGGCATGTTTGGTCCAATCGACCAGAATTTCCGAACCGAGAACCATAAGGCAATCTGGAAACAGCACCCAAAAGCGCTCTTCCGCCCAAGCATACTCTTTCATTGTCTGAAGTACGACGACAAAGAGCAAAATGAACAGGTGGAATCTTTCTCGGACGTCCGAACAAGACAATTGGTAGAGATTATTCTTATCGAATTTCTTGAAGACGCTTCCTTTCAATTCCACAAACTACATACACATAAACGGAACATTTTCTTTAGAATTTAGGGTTTTTACAAAAATAAAATCGATTTCCTTACGTTATTTGACATCATGATAGTCAATAAAGCTTTATTGCTCGAATTAATGGCAACATTAAGGGTTGTGGCTTGGAGAAGAACCAGTAGCGTATGCAGAACTATTCACGGAATAAAACTTCAATTATTTTTATTGATTTTACTTAGGTTAAACTTTTAATTTGCGTTTTTAAATTGGTTTATTTTGGGTAGGGACTTACGAACGTAAGCTAAAGTTAGGAATAAGTGCGGTAGAACTCCCAAATGCTCTCTTTTGCGTCCACGGGGCTCAGTAGCCGTCCAAAATAGCGAATCTACAGTATCTTGGCCAAACGCAGAGAACAATCGGTCAGCCACCTTACGGGAAAAAGAAAAAAATACTCAACATTTTTTTATATTTTTAAAATTATTTTATTATTTTTATTTTTATTATTAATTATTTTTTTTATTATTTTTATTACTATTATTATTATTACTTCAAGCATGTTGTAGAACAAGTAGAGTTTGATGACAGACTGGGACTTGATCATATGGTATATCATGGATGTGTCCACATATGATAGGAGTAAAGAACATGTGATAATAACGAATCCTTTCAGAAGATCAACAATTTCTGCTGGTCGCAATATTCGCAAGCTTTTGTACCGTTCTGGCCTGAAAGATTAAGAATAACAAAATTAAATATTAAGTTAACCTAAAAATCTTCTTTCGTTTCAAGAATGAATTAGAATTTTTACAAAAATAAAAATACATTTGTTACTACATTAGCTAAAAATTAGAAGAGATAACTTACCAGAGAACTTTGGAGAGAGGACGAGTGAGTAAAGCCCATGTAGCTAGGACGCATCGCAAAGGTAAAAACGTGTATATAAACAAGAGAGAATCTGTGCATTGAAAGAAGCCGTACGCCATAAATTTTTCCAACTCGCGCGGGATTTTCATGAAAGCATACACTTTCTCCCTCCGAGCTGCATAACGTTCTTCGTCATGTTCCAACAAATACCCTCGCGTTATTTCGTCCGTGAAAAACTTCCTGAAAGAGGGCATTTTCCCCACTTTTTAAAGCAATAAAGCAACAATGAATAATAATAATACGAGTTTAATACCGCACAAGTTTCGTGCGCGTGGAAGTAGGAAAACAAAAACAATGAAAAACGATATGCGGTTCTTCAAATCGATTAAATAATGCCCGATTCTATTTTTTACTAGCAATCGATTATTTGTTTTTGATTTATTACTTAACGATACAAATATTGCAAATAAAGCCCGCCTTTCTACGTTGAGATGCGGAAATATTAATAAAAATAAAGTAAGAAAAACAAGATAAGCTGTATTGTAATTAATTGACATGCGATAAACTTTGTATCGCAAACAAAGTCCTGCATATTGCGTACATAGTACTCGAAAAGGACGCTTAAGTTAAGTAAGATAAAATATTTTTCCTTCTTTTGACCCTTTTTCTTTCGATAACATTCTAGAATGTAGAATAATTCGGAAAATTATTCTACATTCTAGAATGTTATCTAGAAATGTTATCGTAAACGTGAATTGTTCGCGTTTACGCTTACGGCTTATAGCATGTCTCTGCCTGTGCATATAAAGTTCACATTTATCCCCTTTTGTCTTCGCAGTTGCTTGGTGAACGCCTAAAAGAAAATATGTTGCAAACACCGAAATTGTTCGGTCGACAGTTTGCAAAGCACTTTCCGTACCGTGTGGCTTCTGCGTTGGGTTATTTCAAGACAAGATCGCAGCAAGATCGCAGTTATTCGCAGCAACATGAACAGCCTAAATCTAAATCGAAAAACTGGCCAGTACTTTACCTCCTTACCGGCAGCGCGGCTGGTCTCGGCTACATTTACTGGAAGAAACGATCTACCCCCCTCCATGCAGCAGAAATCCGAGCTCAATCTGCAAAAAACTCGGCCACGAATTTAATTCGCGATCCGGTGAAAGTTGGAACTTTCGTTGAAGGCCTTCCTACTTATTCTTTGGATGATGTGGCTCAACATGCTGCGATGAACGAGCGAATTTGGGTGTCGTACAAACAAGGAGTGTACGATATCACCGATTTTGTCAAAAAGCATCCAGGTAAAGTTCGTACTATCTTTTTCCTGATTTAAAACACATTTTTCTTCAATTTTTCTTTAATTTCGTGTTGTTTTAGGTGGTGATAATATTCTAATGGGAGCTGGAGGTTCAATTGAACCATTTTGGGAGCTGTACGCGGTCCATAAATTGCCTGGTATTTTAATCATGCTCGAGAAATATCGCATCGGTAATATACAATATTTAAATAATGATTAGGTGAGTTTATTCAGAATAATTACTAGGTAATTTAAAGTCAGGAGAGGAGACATTGGCTCTAGCGAATATGGAAGATCCTTGGGCGAATGAACCTCGCCGGCATCCAGTACTCCAGTACCGGTCGAGGAAACCTTGTAATGCTGAACCTCCTGCATCTTTGCTAGTCGAAACCTACATCACACCCACGTAAATTCAATAAAATTACTTTTCTTACGATCTTACCTTAGCATCTGAAAATATACATTATTTTCTTTCCTTCTAGGGATGTGTTTTACGTCAGGAATCATTTGCCAGTACCAGCAGTTAACCCAGAAGACTACGAATTGGACATCGTGGGTCTTGGAGTGCGAGATTTGAGCCTAAACCTGCAAGATTTGCAGACCAAATTCCCCCAAGTTACCATAACAGCGGCAGTTCAATGCTCCGGCAACCGCCGTTCAGAAATGAACAAAGTAAGTGCTCATCTACTGTCAAACTCAACGCTTTGAACTAGTTTTAACGATTTTAACCTTGGAAATCTTGTAGGTGAAGCCTGTCAAGGGCTTGGAATGGACCCAGGCTGCTATTGGCAACGCAGAATGGACCGGAGTGCGCTTAAGGGACGTTTTAATAGCTGCTGGATTGAATCCTGATGATCCTGGAGTAGCTAAACACGTTCAAGTATGAAATACAGCGTAAAATCCTTGCTTTTTGTGATTTGTCTTCCGTTATTTCGGGTTTTTATCTCGTTTTAGTTTGAAGGATTGGATACAGACCCTGCTAGCCAACCGTATGGCGCTTCTATTCCTCTCCAGAAGGCTCTGGACCCCAATGGGGACGTCGTCTTGGCGTTTAAGATGAATGGCGCCCCTTTAACGCGCGATCACGGTTTCCCCGTGCGAGTTTTGGTGCCTGGCGTTACTGGAGCGAGATCTGTCAAGTGGTTGACCCGGATTGTCGTGTCCCAAGACGAAAGCTCCTCCCACTGGCAGCAGAACGACTATAGAAGCTTCTCTCCCAGTGTGGATTGGGATAATGTCGATTTCAAAAGCGCGCCTTCCATCCAAGAGATGCCAGTAACTTCTGCGTTCGCTTTGCCGACAGATGGCTCTGTTCTCAAGCCCAAAGAAGGAAAAATCACCACCAAAGGTTCCAATGACCATTCTTTGTAATGATTTTCTTATTATTTGAATTTTTGAATACTTTTACAGGGTACGCTTGGAGTGGGGGTGGGCGTGGCATCGTGAGAGTTGACGTAAGCGCCAACCAGGGTAAAACGTGGCATACGGCAAACTTATTGGACGTTAACGGAGCTGACCCGGATCAAGTTTATGCCAAAAATTGGGCCTGGACTCGTTGGACTGCGAATATTCCTGTTCCCAAGGATCAGGTAAGTTAGAACTCTTTAAAACGTCAGATTTTTATAGATTTTTAGGTTTAAAGAGGCAAGTTGAATTGAGATTCTACTTTTTTGTCGTTAGGCTGAGGTCGAATTGTGGGTTAAAGCGACTGATTCGTCTTATAGTTCGCAGCCAGAGACTTTCGAGCATATTTGGAACCTAAGAGGGCTCTTAAGCAACGCGTATCACAAAATCCGAGTCCAGATTGAAACCTAGGGACTCTTTTTGGTCTGTTGTTATGGTTTTTAATGGTTTTGGGAGTTGGAAAATGGTTAAAAGTTGTTATTATGGTTTTGGGTTGGAAGATGGTGAACTTGAAAGATCTGATAGCTTTAACTCAGTACTTCAGAACGTAGGTAAGGGACCAAAGCGGTGGGTTTAACCAAACCGAAAAGTTGTATTTAAAAAGCTAAAAGTTTTCTCCAGTTTTAGATAAGAAATTCAATTGCAATCCCCCCCAAAATTGCTTTACTTGTTCACTTTCTCAAAGTACTTGCGAGACTTGATGGGATCGGGATTGATGGTAGGCGAATCTGGTTTCCAATCCGCAGGGCAAACTGTTAATTGTATCAATTAAAGTTAGGTTAATTAACGAATTTATTTTCCGAAATGTTGGATTTAGTTATAAATTTACCTTCGCCGTGCTTTTCGACAAATTGGAAAGCCTTAATTAGTCGTAAGGTTTCGTCTACTGAACGTCCAACAGGCAAATCATTGATCGTAATTTGGCGAACAATTCCCTAAACGAAAATCCGACAATAAAGAGTACCTCGATTTTATTTAAGTCTTGTTACTTTTAATATAATGTAACTTATTATACTTATTTATTGTACTTAATTATTTATTTACTATTTAGTTATTTGTTTTACTTGAGGGTCGATGATAAACAAACCGCGTAAAGCGATTCCAGCTGATTCTACTAGAACTCCATAATCTCTCGCGATAGTTTTATGAAAGTCCGACAATAATGGGTAGTTTAAGCCGCCCAATCCTCCTTCCTACTCATATAAAGCTTTTCTAGAACGAAACGGCTTACAGATTTGAGTTATTTTAAACCTTGCGAGGAGTGTTGATCCAAGCCAAATGGCTAAAATGCGAATCAGTGGAAACTCCGACCACTTCAGCATCGATTTTCTTAAAATCTTGGATCCTTTCGCTGAATGCGACAATCTCAGTCGGGCAAACAAAGGTGCTACACATTAGAAGATATTTATACATGTGTAGTTAACTCAATTAAAATGTAAGTCGCATATTTTTACAAATCGAGCGGGTAGAAAAAGAGGACAAGGTACTTGCCCTTGAAGTCCGCCAAACTGATATCCTTGAACTGAGAGTTGACAACAGCTG
>JAGJRP010001592.1:0-13825 GCA_022832235.1 Lepidurus couesii
AAACGAGCGACTCGCGCTCATCGCTCGCAAAATTTCGAGCGCGCTCGTGAGCGCGAGCGAATTCGCTCGCGCTCGTTTTAGCTCTGCCTAGCGCCTTTACTTGTTAGCGCATTCAAAATCGGACCTTCTATTAATATGGTCGGCACCGTGAACTTTCTTTTGAATGCTCAAACAAGTCTTTAGGTGCTTTGGTTAATTTACAAGTTCGATCATAAAAAACGGACTTTTTCTTCACGCCGCGACTTGCGGGCCTCGCTGAACACCATGAAGCGAGCGTTACCCGCATAGTCGGAACCGCCTCGTGCGGTCCCATTGCCAGGGGATGGGCTGTCGACTGCGAAGCCGACCCGAAACTTGCCCAAAACCTCTCAGGCGCGGGTCTCGGCCAGGCAAGGACGGCGATGGCGCGAAGAAAAAGTCATTTTTTTTATCGAGCTTGTAAATTAACCAATAATTATGTAACCCGTTGCTTTTTGTTACACGTTTCACGCTGTGGCTCATAGATGGCGCCACTGTACCAGCGCAGGCGCTGGGTGCTTTTTGAGCGCGCTCGCAAAAATTCAAAGAAGAGCGGGCTCGCACATTCGTTCTTGTCAGCGCGAGCGAATGTGCTCACGAGCGCGCTTTTTTTCGAGCGCGCTCGTTGCAGCTCTGCCAGTTAGCACCGCTACTGCAGAAAGGAGTTTTTCTAGTCTAAGGAGACATGGCTAAGAAACTCCACTGGGAGGAAAGACTTACATTATTAGCTCTCCTTTCAATACACAGGAGTCTTCAAATATCTCCTGAACAGGTTGTAGATGTCTTCGCAGGGAAAAAAATGGATGGATAGATTTCGTACAATATTTTAGATTTCTAGGTCTTTCCACATAAAAGTAGTTTTATGTAGTCTTAGTATAGTCAGAGAAGCATGTTAAGAGTTAATCAAATACTGCACTAACAATATTCTTTTGCAATTCAGTCAGTTGATAATACTTTAAGTCTGAAGTAATATTTTTTGCAAAAGGCCACATTTTGTCAAAGGCCACATTGCGACGACCTTCCTTCGAAAGCAACTCTGGTGCACCAGGATTGCCTGTTCGACACCTGCACAAATCCGTGATTTATGCCTTCGCCCTCGCCTTTGCTTTCAATCGTTCCAAATCGTCCCAAATCCTATTTCAAACGTTTCAAATTTCCGAGGAATATAGAGGCAAAACAAGGCGCGATGCTAGCGCCTTTACCTATTAGACAATAAGGTGAACTTAACTGTCATAAATCTGGCTATCGTTTTAAACACCTCTATAATTTAGTGAGACATTATGACAAGTGCTTCCCAAGCGAACGGCGATCGCGCGCCTCTTCAACCTACGGCGACTGCTTCACTTCAGCCATCTATTGACAAGAAGCGTCCGTTCCTCTTCACGCCTTCGCACATCCTCTGCCCAGCTTATTCGACAGTTAGAACTGTCGTCTTGTTATTATTAGTAAGAATTTCAATTTTGTTCTTTTAAATTTTTGGTTTGGTTCAGTACACCAAAGCCCAGAAATCAGGTTTGACGAAAGTTTAGTTTCAAAATGGACGATTTAGTGCAAGTTCCTTTTTTTGAGTTGAAACGAAAGGACCATTGTGAGAGCGTTGCTGACGTGCTCAAGTTCATTTACGAGAGTCAGGTGCACACTGACGTGACTTTAATTTGCAACCAAGTCATCTTTAAAGCTCATAAGATTATGCTCTCTTTATCCAGTCCATTTTTTAAGAATTTATTCTCAAGACATAGCGAAGAGAACGCTTTCCTAGTACTGGATGGCTATTCCCCGGTTGTGATCCAACAACTACTCCATTTCATCTACAAAGGCTTTGCTGTAAGTCCGAACGCCGAAGTCATCATCGACATCGCCAATTCTGCCAAACAACTCCAAATTAACGGCGCCAATCTTTCGAACACTCATAAAAAAGCCAATTTAGAGTTGCTTATCATGGACAAATTCAACAATCTCCATTCCATCCCTAAACTCGCATCTCCAGCTCCCAGCATCTCTGAAATCCAAGCAAATGGGAGCGATATTGAGATCGTCAGCTCTGGAAGTGATTCTGACGAAGTTTGCCTCGTGGCGGAAGTTTCCGGCAGACTATATCAAGCAACTGCATCTCCCGCTCGTAAAAAACGCAAGTTGAAGCAAGCTACTGTGGGCTCCAAAACGCTCAAAGTGACCACGCCTACCCCTCAAGGGCCCAGTATTTCCTCCTCCAGTGCCAAAGAACAGACCACACCTCCTCCCCCAACGCCTCCCAGCTCGCAAAGCCTAGAGAAAAAGGTTACTAAACCCAAGATCCCGAAGAAGAAGAAGGAAGCAGGACCGAGAGAAGAAATTTATTGCGCGTTGTGTGATAAAAAGTTTCTTAGGCAAAACACCTTGAAGAAGCATCTTCTCAAACACTTCATGGACGCTCAAGCCGCTACTTTTGATCCTCTTGAACCCAATTCAGCTCCCGGGATCGGCTCTTGATTGTTAGCTTGCACAGGATGTTTGATTTCCTCTTATTATTATTGTTGCTCTTGATCTTTGTTTTATTCATATGCATATTTAGTCAGTAGATTGTCAAGCTTGTCCATTAGCATTGTGTCTTGTTCTTTGGTAGAATGGGTCCATGCCAAAGGCAAATGTTTGGAAACTGGGACTCGATCTATGAAAAACCGACAATAAATATTTTGTGAATTTAAAATCAATTTGGCGCCAAAAAAAGGTTGTCGGATCGTGTACCTTGGAAAAAGAGTCCACTTGGGTGTTTGAGCGCAGATTCCGAGACTGCGAGCCATAACGCCGTGTCTGCTCCTTGTTCTGGCGTTCTTAGACGGTTTTTCATCTTTTCGTAGAAATCCGGCATGGATTGTTGCACTGCAGGAGTGGCTGCCCAACCCGGGTGCATTGAAGAGAATTCAATCTGCGGGAATTTCTGGGCATATTGCTCTGTCATGACAATTTGTTGGCGCTTATTCTGAGCGTACGCCATCGTGCCGTCAAAGGGCTTCAGATTCTCAAATTGGAGGTCATCTGTGTTGAGTTTTTGGACCAACATGCCGCCTGAAGAGATTGTAACTACTCTTGGCTTGTCTGCTCTGAAAAATAAAACATAAATAGAAGTAGAATAAGGAGAAAGTTGGTTATAAATTGATTTTTTATGTTGTTTTTAGTACTTGGCAAGGAGAGGTACTAAGGTTTGGACTAAGATGTGCGTGGCGAGGGTGTTAGTAGCAAAATTTTGCTCCAATCCATCTTTTATTTCGCGTTGGTTGACCATACACCCAGCATTATTAATCAAGACAGTTAGACCTGGCTCCGTTTGCGCGAAATTCGTGCCAAAACGATGGACAGCTTTAGGTTCAGACAAATCTAATAAGTGGATGTGCACATCCTGTAATATTAAAGTTCATCTGTTAATTACGGCGGGAATTACTAAGTAGTTTAGTACGGTACTTTGTTGCCTGTGGATTCTTCAATCTCTTTCTTGGCTTCTTCGGCGGTTTTGCCATTGCGACATACCATATGGATTTTCCCTCCTCGACGAGCGATTTCCAAAGCTAGGCACTTGCCTATCCCGCTGTTAGCTCCTACTCAAATTAGATTCCAAAGATTCCAAAAATTAACGACATTAAGTAAGTTTTGTAAGTTAAGTACCAGTAATTAAGTAGCTTTTGCCTTTGCAGTCGACTTCCAAATCTACAGGATTAAAGTGTCGGCTTGCAGATTCATAACCGTTCCTGAACAGAAAGTTTTCAGGTTTGTTATTTATATTTGTTTATGTATTATTTAAATCTGCTAGTTCTTACTTGGTATATTCGCGAAAACCTTTGGCAAACCATATGGTGTTCCTGTAGAGGGACATTGTGGTTTAAATTATGAGACTTTATTTTAGAGAGAAAACGTGCCTTGTTTCGAGGCGACGGAATTGTTATGTAAGTTCATTGTTGGGGTGGTAGTTTCTTTACGGCGTATTGACCAGTGGGCAGGGCCAATTTAGGCTGGAGATAAGGAACAGCGAAACCCCGAAACGCCATTGGTTTGATTTGGAGAGTTAAGAAAAAAGTCAAAGGTAAATTGGTTGCCAAGGCGATTAAATTCATTGAAGATTGTGGGTTTATTGACGTTAGCGTTCATTGGAGGGACTAATTGGAGAATAAAGAAGCTATTGGGATTTGGTTAAGAATTAAACTTTTGCGCTGTAAAAGCAACAGCAAGATTTGAAATTTTTCGAAAGATTTCTACGGTATTATTTTTACGAATTACGTAATTATTTGTTTTTATTTTCGTTCGCGATCAAATAGTAGCCAAGAACTAGTTCGGGTTTTTACACGAAAGTGCAAAATATCCCCGTTTTGTTCGGACGACTCGTGGAAAGAAGGTGGAGCCTCTCCAAAAGAACAGATTTTAATTGGTGAATTCAGCCGAAACTCAGCTGCGTATTAATCATGCACCAAATTGCCAAGCATGCAAAGAATGATTCGTAGAGGCTGAAATGACTAAATTATCTAAACTAGGATGCCACTGATGAGTTGTAGTGATCCCTAACGGATTAAGATGGCTCTTGGAGTGTCCTTCATGAATAAAAAAACTGCCTGCTGTAAATTCGCCTATTCTATACACATAAACCAAATTATCCAACCCAGATACTGAAATACATTTGGAATCTGGCGAAAACCTGATTACCAGAGACTTAAAATCGGACTCTAGATTGGGTGACTCATCAAAGCTAACCTTGAAACTGTATAAAGACTGTGATTTGGGACACCGGCGCTTATCAAATAAATCCACTTCGCCCTCTGAACTTAATCTAGCAATTAAATGCAAGTTAGTAGCAGCTGCTGCTGTCCAGTTTCTATCAACACAATTAGGGGAATTTACTAACAACACAGAAGACTCAGTTCGAGAATCCCACGTGAATAAACGTCCCGTATTTTGTTCGCACATAAATACGGAATCCTCCTCCACAAACTGTAGATAACCCAAAAGAGATTCCTCTCTAGATTCGCTTTTACACGACTTAGTGCTCAGGTTCGGGAGCGAAACATGATCCAAATCGTGGAACTCAATATGATTTGCAGTTCGAGCCAAAGCCAGTCGGCGTCCAGTCTGGGATACAGCTAAAGAAGGGTTACTCCATGGTAAGTTTAACCGCTGAACTTCTGCGATTTCTCCTAAACAAACAAAAGACGATAATGATACCAATAAACAAGAGAAAATAAGCCCTATATTTTTACCATCAGATTTGTCCCCTATCTTGTAAAGAATAGCTTCAGGAAAATTTCGCAAGGTCGCGGCCAATAACGAAGCTCCTGAAGTACTGCAGGCCAATTTGCCTATCGGAGAAACGGTCAATGCTCCGCTGACGATCTCAAAGTCTCGATCCTTGCAAAGTCCTTCATCTTTGCCGTTACAAGATGCCGTCAGCTTCTGGGGGACAGACAGTTGCAAAATCTCTTTATTACCAACCATGTCACGCGAAGAATTTGCAATGCATATACTCGAGGGACTGGAAAACTCTACATTTTCCGTCACGAAGGCCAAATCGTACATAAGCAAATGCTCATACCTAAAAAAAATGTAATAATTTTTAAAAATTTATTTCGAAATAACAACACTACTTTGCTATGGAATCAAAAAACCAGTCATCGTCATCTATCTTCGGTTCTTCTATATGCAAACTGTCTTTAAATACGCTCAAAAATTCCTTCTCGGTCAGCATTCTAACGAACGTGTTGAAATTTAGTTCTACCTTCTACAGCGTGTGTTAACCTGTTAACTCACAAGAGGTTAAAAGACGCCTATTCGGAGGAAATTTTCCCCCATTTCTCCCAACATGTGGTGCCACCTTCTGGTAAAGAAAGCGAATATGAAGCTTAGAATTTGCAGGAGTATTAGGATTAGGGTGCTTGTCTTGACGCCTTTTCGGATAACATCAACAAGTTGTCTGCTTCGGGCATTTAGGTGCTCCTTTTGATTCCTTTTCGGAGCGAGTCTCCTAACCTAACCTAGCCTAATCTAACCTAACTAAACCTAACAGTAACAAACCTAACCAAACCTAACCTAACTAAACCTAACCTAACCTAACCAAACCTAACCTAATCCCTGAAAAAAAAAATGACATGCTGTAACTAAGAACTACACTAAATAAAAGAAACGGCAACATGACGTTAACTTGGAGGATATTAATGTTAGTTAAATTCAATATTCATTAGTTCACGTTCCCAAGAAACTGCTCCCGGCGTGCTCTCGTCATACCCACAGTACGCCACAGAACGGTTAGCGGTCAGATGGGTAAGCTTTTGGTAGGTTCGATCCTCCGAATAGGCGTCATTTAGTAGCTTTTCTTAGAATGAGCTGCTACTAATTGTCGCGTTTCGGGTGGGAAGCCGGCGCGAGTTCTCTGGCGCTGGGCATGTTTCCATGGGAAGCGAGCACTAGAATAGTGAGGGAAAGGGCAAGTTTTGCAGCAATGTCATTTTTGGCGGTGCAGGAAGTTCAGTGCTGTTTGTTTACGCGCAAAATATGAATACGGAAAGCCGACAAGTGCTAATTTCTCTTCTTTTAGAAGAAATTTCATCTTCCAGCTCTACACAGAAATTCTATCCCGTTTTATGCTTGGTTTATCGTCCCCATTGCGCACAAAATCTTGAATAAAAAGGATTCCTCCATGTTTACCAGACAAGCACGGAACCCCCGCGTTTCCTTGGTCTCTGTTTTGAACTGCCTGCATCCTGAATCTGCTTAGCGAAGGTCAGGGGCTTTTCACAAACGGTGTCGCGTGCACATTCCTCGTGCTGTATCTCAAGCTGCCCTTTGGGGGTTTCCCGTGGGGCACTTACGCCATTGGCAAGGACGTCAGTACATTGAGGAACCACAGGCGCCACCTGTTGAGGAGTTTTTAAACAGCCAGGAAGACTAGTTCGTTCTTGAAAATTTGAAGCTGAGACCGAAACAGGGCTTCCCCGCAGCAGTATCTCGGGTTGAGCAAGGCTAGGAACGTCCTTGACATCCGAGAACAGTGTTACGGGAGCCACTATAGCGTAGCCAGCTGACGTACATTCCTCAATTTGATCTTCAAGCTCTCGCTCTATGCTCGTAATTTTCTTTGTCTTCCGTACCATCTTATCCTTCATTCTCCTATCCTGACGCTCTGCTGGTCCCTCGTAAACTTCTACCGTGCCAACTATGTTTTCCTCGTTGGAAAGAATTACGGGTAACTCTATTTGTCTACGCGAACTCAGCTTTCGATCGGTTTTAATCTCCCTGGTTCCATCTAGCTCGGTGGCATCGAGCATTCCCACTACCGTTTTGTCCTTGTCTTTCGATCCCTTTAGGCAACAGGTCGCCTGTTCAATTGCGTTGGTAGCGTTATCTCCGATGGGCTTTTCCTCATTTTCCCGATGACCTGCGAGGGTAAAACCATCATCCCTATATCGGAGGGTCACGTCACCTAATTGCCTAAGCAAGTCGTTGCCTACGATTAGTTCTGCCAAACCGTTGTTGAAGACAACGGCTTTCGTGTAAACCTCCTTTCCTGCGAGTCGCACCCCAATATTCACACCACCTCGAATCTGAGCACGTTCTCCGTTTGCTACGACTATCTCGGGTCCCTCCCAGGCTACCAGCTGCGCCTGGTTACGTAGGGCCCAATCTTCAGAAACCACGCTCACGGCCGCACCAGTGTCGATGATGGCTATTGCTTCTACTCCATTACAAATTACTCGCTCTCTAACTAGGTTTGGAAAGAACACACATAAGAGGGGGATCTGAATGGCCTGGGCGACTCCGCCCCCCGGAGCCGCCCTTTTTAGTTTTCGGAACACGAATCTTCTCTATCACTATCCGAGCGTCGACCTGATGGTCTATCCGATTTCGACTTGCCACGGTTATCCCTGCTCTGGGATTCTTTACTCTCTTTTCCCTTCCCGGTTCCTTTGTGGTCTTGACCACGCTCCCTGGACTCAGGGTTGCCACAATAACGTGCAATGTGCCCCGGTTTCTGACAGCGATAGCAGATAGGTTTCCCATCATGCGTACGGGAATTGGGCGGATAAGAACGGGTGGGAGAATAGGGACGGCCAACCTTACCTTGCGGTTTCGCGAAACTTTCGCGGAACTGCTGGAATTCACCGGCGAGTTTGCTGAGGGCCTCCGCAATAGCGCTGGATTCCGATCCTGAGCTGGGTTTAGGATTATCACAAGCCGTAGGGGCAAAAGGGGTAGACGGCCGTTGCCCTTGCACACCAACACCAGCCAACGTGATACGCTTTTCGGCCTCTTCACTGCGGATCACGTTGGTCCACCAGGATTGGGACATTCGGCCCCTCTCCTGGCTAAACTTCAGGAGGTTTGCCTCTTCCAGAAACTTGGCGCACGTTTGCACGCTTAAGTGCAAACGGCTCCAACAGACAACGGCTCCACTAGACCAGGCCGTAGGCCTCGAAAGAGATGGGTGAGTCGGCCTTACTCCGACATGTCGGGGTTAACCTCGCGACACAGGTTGATGATGTCCACATAGTACTCATTGGCACTCTCCTCCGACCGCTGCACACGCATCTGTAACCTGGCGTTGCTGCGGAACACGCGGCTCTGGGGCACAAAAAACTTCCGGAATCCCCCTTTATTTGAAGCCTACAATGAAATCATTCGCGATTATGAGAAGGAGTACGTAGAACCTGTTCCTGTGGTGCGGCACCATCCCTCGCAAGAAGGGCCTTTAATCCATTATTTGGCTCACCATCCCGTCGTGCGTCCAGACAAAAGTACAACCAAAGTCCGAATGGTATTTGATGGTTCCGCCCATATCCCTCAAAGGCCTTCCATCAACGAATGTCTCTTTCCCGGACCCAATCTGACCCCAGACCTTGTAGAAATTCTGCTCCGGTATCGCGCCCATCGTTACCCATTTACCGGTGACATTGCCGAAGCTTTCCCGCAAATTCGCATCGCTTCAAAAGACCGAGACTCCCTGAGATTTCTGTGGAAACGGGACAACGAAGAATCCTCCGGACTAATTGCCTATCGTTGGAACCGGGTTCCCTTTGGGCTAACCTGTAGCCCCTCCTTGTTAGCGGTTACCCTTCAACATCATTTCGCGAGCCTTGAATCCCAATTCCCTGAAACAATCACTTTACTATGTCGTGATACTTACGTTGATGACACACTTACGGATGCTCAAACCCGTGAAGAAGCCCTTCTACGGATATCAGAAGCAAGAATAATTTTCGCGAAGGACGGAATGAACTTTAGAAAGATTTGCACTCCTGATCCGGAACTGCGCCAGCAAGTTTCTGAATTGTTTGGAACCCGAGACAGTCCCAACTCTGAAAAACTCCTCTCCCCCACGCAAGATGGCCGTGTTTTGGGGCTGTTATGGAACTTTGAAACGGATTCTTTTCAATTTGACCCTAGCCCATTGGTGGAACTCTTAGAGAAATATTCCCCCCCCCCTTATTCCAAACGAATCGCGTTAAAACTTGTCTCCAAGCTCTATGACCCCCTCGGATTCATTAGCCCTGTAACCTTTATTGCAAAAATCTTTCCTGCAATCCCTTTGGGTGTTAGGATTAACTTGGGATGACCCGCTGCCCAAAGCAACTGCTGAATCATTGTACCTATGGGTCACTGACTTACGAAACTTAAGAAACTGTCAAATCCCACGTTTTTACGGGTTTCCAGATGAATCTCCCACGCTCCATGTTTTCAGCGACGCAAGTGAAAAAGGATACGCCGCAGTCGCATACATTCGCGTTGTGGAATCCCCGGAAATGTTCGGGTTTCATTATTAGGAAGCAAAACACGCATAGCACCCTTGAAAATTGTTTCACTACCTCGGTTGGAACTCCTTGGGACAGTTTTAGCTTCGCGGTTTGGCACCTTCCTCCGTCAGAGTCTTGCCCCCCTTTATGGAGAGCTTCGCATCACCTATTGGTCAGATTCACAGGTCGCCCTTTACTGGATCAAAAGCTCGCCTCAACGATGGAAACCGTTTATAGCTAACCGTGTTCAGGAGATACAAAATTCCACTGATCCTTCCACTTATAGATTTTGTCCGGGTAAGCTCAACCCAGCAGATACCGCCTCCCGAGGAAGAAGCGCATTATTGTTGAATCAAGAAACCGTTTGGTGGACTGGTCCTCGATGGCTAAAAGAACCCGATGAGTATTGGCCAAAATATGACTCTTCTCCAAAGCCTGCCTCACAAGACTTCTCTAAGGAATTACGAAAAAAGACAACAGTCATGTCCGTTATTTTCCCCCCGAACTCCCCTGCATTGATTCCTTTCGAACGATTTAGTTCTTTATCCGCTGTTATAGCCACTACCGCTTGGATCCTTCGTTTAATATTTAATTGCCGAAATCGGGTTGTCAAGCGCCAGAAAGGACCATTAACAACTGAAGAAAGAAGAATTGCTGAGCTCCGACTTGTTTCTCAAGCCCAAGAAGGAAGTTACGCAAAGGAAATTCAAGTCTTGAAGTCCAACCAACGAATTTCGCCTTCTTCTCCACTTTACCCTTTAAATCCGTCTTTGTGCCACAAGGAGGGTATTTTGCGCGTTGGTACTCGTCTCAACGATTCACTTCCAGCACCCATCCTGTTACCAGCGAAACATTACTTCACCCAGTTTGTTGTGTGGTACTACCATCTGACTAACTGCCATGCCGAACCCCGAGACACGTTAGCTCTCATACGATATCATTACTGGATCGTCATCGGCAAACAAGTCGTAAAGAAAACTCTCAGGAATTGTATCACCTGCAACCGGTATAATGCTCTACCCTACGCCGAACCTTCGGGCCCTCTTCCAGCGGATAGAATCACTCCTAAAATTCCCTTTGAAGTCTGCGGTACCGACTTTGCAGGTCCTGTTTTTTTTTAAGTCATCCCCCGAAACCACCAAGGCTTACATCTGCCTATTCACCTGTGCGGTGACACGTGCCGTACATCTAGAATTAGTACCGGATTTAACGACTCCTAGCTTCATCTTGGCGTTCCGGCGTTTTCTGTCTCGACGCGGGTATCCCCAAGTCATCTATTCAGACAATGCCTTGACGTTCAAGAAGGCTAATAAGGATTTACAAGAACTTTACCATCGAATCCGCGACTCGGAAGTTCAAACCTTTTCCGCTCTTTACCGAATCTCCTGGAAATTTATTGCTGAACGTGCCAATTGGTGGGGAGGATTCTATGAGCGTCTAATTCGAAGTGTAAAGCTCGCGGTAAAGAAGGTTCTTGGAAGGGCAAGTGTGGGACTCGACGAATTCCAGACGGTACTGTGCGAAGTAGAAGCATCCCTCAATTCGAGACCCCTTATATCTCAATATGACGATCCTAAGCAATTAGATCCCCTTACTCCGGGACATTTTTTGATCGGAAAACCCATGCTATGTCTACCACCTTTAACACCTAAAGAGAACGCTGTTACAGCTACAGCTCGGGAAGCTACTAGACGCGCTGTTTATCGTGAGAAGCTCATGGATTCATTTTGGAAGCGATGGACAAGGGAGTATATTCCTGAGTTATGGAAGGGTGTTACGCCGAAACGACAAAAATCAGTAAATCTCAATAATTTGGTCATTATTCGTGAAGATAATGTCAAGCGCCAACATTGGAGTCTTGGACGTATCACCGAACTACATCCGGGACGTGACGGCCGAACAAGGTCTGTGAGCCTCAAGACAAAAAATGGCTGTTGTACTCGCCCTATTACTCGTCTGTACCCATTAGAATATTCCGAATAAATTGTAAATTCGGAATCAATTCCTCTTTACAAGGTGGGGAGAATGTTGTTTGCCAAAACACAAACCGTTTGCCCAAAACGGTTTGGGTTTATGTTTAATTGACCTTTTTGCCTATTTCCTTGAATCCGGATCCCAAACGTTTACCCCTTTTTTGCTTGATTCCTTGAACCCTGATCTTGGCTTTCTTAGAACCTTGACTCATTTACTCTGCCCTTGTGTTTGCTCTTCTTGCCTCCTATAAAAGGGGAGTGAATTGTTTGTCTTTCGTGCAGTACAAAATACAGCTTCTACTAAGCTGGAGTTGCCTCCTAACCTTTGATTCGGTATTTACAATACCTACCTCAAATGTCCGCACTGCAATGCGATGCAGAGGATCGTGAATGAAAATAAACCAGAATTATGTTGGAGCAATACCTGCAATTATGTTTTTAAAATTTGTCGGTTTCTTCTTATTTACAATAAAAAATTCGAAATCATTCGTAATTTTGAAACATCCTTACCATCATGTGTCTAAAGTCTTGTTTCTAGAACTCAATTATGTTCACAGTATACCTTAGCTCGGTATAGGCAAATAGCATGGGGAAGTGCATTTCATGATAAAAATTATTTTACGAGACTCTTGTTCTTGAGCTTGCTAACAGGTAGTGCACAACCAATGCACACTTTTTTCCAATGATTAATAAATTATAAATATGCGAATAAAGCTTGGAACAATGACATGAGAAATACGTTTGCTAACAGCTGCTAACAACAGCCGTATTCAAGAAGCAAAACAATTAACAACAGAAAACTTAAAAGAAAACTTTTGTTTTAGTTAGTTTTCAAATCTGACAAGCCGTTTTCAAGAAACAACACAAATGAACACCTTTACCGGTGCAGGCTGGTAAAGAAACTTTAGCTGACCTAAGACGAAGCGATGTTCGCCGAACCAAGGGAGTCCTCTCCTTGACCTCGCGGCATTCCTCTTTCCCTCCTTTGGTGGTCTCGGTTCTGGGATGTCATCCTTGACCTTGCGGCATTCCTATTCCTTCTCGGAGTCGGGAGCCGTGTCAACCCGGAGGTCAAATCCCACTTGGATTAATTCTTGGGTATATATGGGCTCGCTTTTCTATTCCGCTCATCAGTTCGTTGGTGGCGTTCCAACTCCTCTACCGTCTCGGTTCGCGTTTTTTCCACCAGGCTCCATGGAAGGTACGTCATCTTCTCTTTCACCTCCTTCCCCTAGGTTAAGCACATCGCGTCGGAAGAAGCCTACCGGTGGCGAGGCTCCAAAAGCAAAAGAGGCCCCCACTCGACGGTCGGACCAGACTTCTAGACCTTCCACTGCATCCCAGCGTCCTGCTCCGCCAGTTTCAAGGAGCGCCACGTCAGAGAGTTCATCCCCTCCCGTCATCCCTTCCGGGTCAGCTGTTACGTCAGCCTCCGCGGGCTCGGATCTGGCCGTGTCCGTTTTAGAGCAAATTCAAGCCACAACGCACGTTCCCCGCAAAGACAAGACCACGTGGTGCTACAGCAGGGCAAACTGGTGCAACCTACGATCCCACCTGTCGTCAAGTCTACTGAGTGCATGTTCGATGTTCGCGAATCTCTTAGACCCACAAGCGGTTGACACAGCGGTCGAAGTACTCACCATCACCATTCAGGAGGCAATACACATGCACATACCAACAAAATCCGATTCAACCCGGAACAAGCCGTGGTGGAATGGAGAACTTTGTCAACTGAGAAAGGAAGCTTCAGCAGCGCTTCGGCTATACCGCGCCTATAGGAATCCGCGCCTATAGGAATCATAAATGGAAAAGGTTTGGAAGTCAAAACGCAACCTCTACCGCAAGCAAACCAGGGATAGAAAAGAACAATTTTGGAAGGCGCGGATGAAGTCTTCCAGTTGCAAGACGTTATGGAACTTAGATCGCTACCTGCAATCTAATAGCAACAACCAGAGATGGGACATCGAGACCTTGTCTTGGTCTCGAGGGTATGAAGGTCTCGGCCTTGGTCTTGTCTCGAAGAAAAAATAGTTTGTTGGTCTCGGTCTTGGTCTCGAAAATCTTATCATGGTCTTGGTCTTGGTCTCGATG
>JAGJRP010001593.1:0-13711 GCA_022832235.1 Lepidurus couesii
TCATACAGTATGTAATGCAGTGTAAAGCCACCAGATGTAGTGGCGGGACTAATACAGTCAGGCAGTCAGAATACAAACACAACAGTTATAAAACAATATATTAGTATAGAAAAGTGTTATTGATTTTGGATTGATAAATTGTATTACTGTTAAACATGATCGCAACACAATATTGCAATAAATATTAAATAGTACGCAGACAGGGAGAAAAGAGAGAAACTTGAATTGGGAGGTATGTTAAAACCTAGGGTCTATGGCAGCCCTGAGAGGCCAAAACTCAGGAACACTGAATTGGGGCTTGGGAAACGCAAGAAGTGCACAAATGTGTACATATGTTATGTAACTGATTATTGTGTCAGGGCGGCCACCACAGCGTCGTTCCAGCTTGACTTTGTTGTTTATAGTTGCTTTGCAATTTATCCATTTGGGGAATCTCTATTGTTCGGATGCTTTTCGGGTGTTACAAGCTTTCGCACGAATATCAACTTCGGATATTCACATAAACTATACGCAAAGTCGGACAGTTTTCCCGTCGTCCCTGCTAATGAGTTTTAATTCTTAAAGTAATATATAAAGAATTGTGCACTTTCATATTTTAAATATAACTCTAGATAAGCATGTACTTACCATTGCGACATGAGTCAGAGCGTCTAGTGTACTAAAAGGACCGGTATAAGCCCACCCGTAAATCACGTGTGAAAACGTGCCAGTAAATACGAAGTGTTTCTCTCTCTCCTAAGTATCCGTTCCAAGTTCACCCGGTGAATCATAGGTAAAAACGCATGAAAATGTTAGCGTGTTTGTTGGGTACATTCCACACCTGTGAAACAGTAGGCATGTTGCCATACGGGAACGCAGTCAATTTCTACAGATACAGTCGCAAACGAGTCTCACACGAAGAGTCAGTCCAGTGGAATTTTGTGATTTTACAGGAAGGTAGTTTTGGTACAAAAGCACGTCAAAAAACGGGAAATGGGTTCTTCTCAGTGGGATACCGACGACCTAACCCAGCGTTTCTCAAAGTGTGCGTCGCGGTAGGTTTGTATAGGGCGCTGCGAAAGATTCCTTTTAGTTCATAGATGCAGCAATTATACAGGCCTATATGTTCTAAGAGGCGTCGCGCAAGCTGGGGATATATTCCGAGGGGCACCGCGAACGAAAAAGTTTGAGAACCCTGACCGAACCTAACTTGACAAAAATTCATTTTGTAACACAAAACGATAGTAAAAGCTGGGCATGTCCCGTAGGGGACTTGCCCAGCTAAAACAACTAAATGATAGTCATTAACCAATCACAGCACTTCAGGTCGTTTTGACACGCCCTGAACTCCAGTAGTCGGTCGTTAGATGCACGGTCGTTCCTGTGCACGGTCGTTTTGCATAAGGTCGTTTTGAATCTATATATCCCGTATTTTCCCTACCAAGGACCCGCAGCAGAAATCCGGGAGTCTGTGGTTTTGTCAATAAAAACTAAACAAAATTGCCATTTTTGGTCTGTTTTGCCAAACAAGCAGAACTTCCACAATTTGATCATGCTTGGAATGCTTGTCAGACAGTCAACCTTTTCTGTCACGGTTAGAATCAAATCCTGCACCTTTCAGAGGTTAGAAAAATGTCTTTATAAAGTTACAAAATAAAACTTCTCTGGCTTAAAAACCTTCTCTTTTACTAGTTTGATTCCTGCTGTGCGTTCCCTGGCAAGTAATTTGGGAAACAACCCCGAGTCAGCACAAAATCAGTCCAATAACCCAGTTCAATTAACGAATCCACAAACATTTATTCAAAAGCTGGTCTCGAAAACTCACCCAGACTTCCAGCCATACTTAAAGTTGATGAGACTTGATCGCCCTGTAGGTAAAATTAGTTGATTAGATATGATTATAATCATTATATCTAATGTATCATCAACTATATAGTTGATATGATACATTTAGTAATATGAAAGCAAAAAAACAAAACAATACGAAAATTTAACCAGAGATTTAAATTATTATGTTGTTTAATCCTTAGGGTCTTGGTTATTATTTTGGCCTTGCGGATGGAGCATCGCCTTAGCTAGTCCTGCTGGCTGTTTGCCGGATTTATCCCTCCTAAGTCTGTTTGCTGTAGGTGCCTTAATAATGCGAGGTGCAGGCTGTACCATTAACGACATGACCGACAAAGATATCGATCGAAAGGTTCGAATTTAAATTATTTAACAAATTTCTTTAGAAAAATCTCTACAATCTTCTGTTAATCAAGCTAGGTCGCTCGGACGAAAGAAAGACCCTTGGCTTCCAACCAGATTTCAAGCTTTAATTCTGTCGTATTTTTGGCATGTCAGTTAAGCCTTGGATTAGCCATTTTACTACAACTAAATTGGCCGAGTATTCTTTTAGGAGCAAGCTCGTTAGGTTCGTGTTTCGTTTTCTGTTAGCCTATTGTTAGCTATGATTGCAAATTTTAAAAATTCATTGAAATTGCTTGATTATATTAGGAAGTAACTTAATTTTATTGATAAAAAATGGATTACGATTTAGATTTATTGAATGTTTTGATTAATTTAATATTTGTTTTTGATAATGGTAGCGTTGGTCGTCACTTATCCTTGGATGAAGCGAATTACGTATTGGCCACAAACCTTCTTAGGCTTGACTTTCAATTGGGGAGCCTTGTTAGGCTGGGTGGCAATGACAAATAGCTTAGGATGGCCAGCGGTGGCTCTTTATACCGGTGGAGTAGCTTGGACGCTTTTTTACGACACTATTTATGCCCATCAAGTAACTTCGCTATTTTTTTATTTTATTTTTTTGCTTTGAAGGGTAAATAAAATTGTGTGGTAATTGGATTATTTAATTAGGATAAATATGATGACGTTATGGTGGGTGTCAAATCCACCGCCCTGAGATTGGGTGACCAGACTCCGCAATGGTCTTTGGGGTTTGGGGCGGTTATGTTGACGAGCTTGGCTACCGCTGGAGTTTTGGTCGATCAAACATGGCCTTTTTACACCGCATTGGCTTTAACCGGCGGCCAGTTAGCTTATCAGGTGGCTACAATGAAGCTAAACGATCCCGAGGATTGTGCAAGAAAATTTGGTGCTCATAAATGGATCGGTTTAGTGATTTTCTTGGGAATTGTTGGGGGGAAGTACTTGCAGTCCCCTTCTTTAATTAATTAGTGAATGAGCTATTAAAATGTCTATTTTATTAATTTTACATTCCAAGTTTAATAAGACAACCTTGTCATTTATTAGGATTTTCTACGTATTCACACGACACGGTTTGCATATGACGTGGAGTCCACTAAGCCTGGTAAATTATTCTTATGATCAAGTTTTTGCAAAATAACGGCCACGTAACCTTCACTGTCGGGTTTGTTGACGAGCAACTGCGGATTTTGGACCAAATTAAGGTTCATTTCCACGAGTTTGCCTCTGATGCAGGCTTGGATCTCGTAGCGAGTTCCATCCGAGCATTCTACGGTGCATAAGATGGAGTTATCTTGCAAATATTGTCCACCTTTTTTGCCTTTGCCTTTAATGGCGTTGTCTAGACGGTTTACGTTGGTGCTCGCTTGGAAATCCAGGTGAATTGGCGTCTTTTTCTGCGCTACAATGGGGTGCGAAGGAGCTAGAGTCACCAAACAGATCTTGTTGGAGTGGATAAGAACGCACTGGTCGCCTAGTTGGGCTGCGGACGGGTCCTTAGCTTCTGAAGAGCTGGCGAGACGATAGTAAGGCGTATAATAACGTTGGGTAACACTAGGATAATGATCTGAAAGGATTATGGAATCTTCTATGGTTAAAATGCCCATTGTTGAGACGGATTTTAATGCTGTTCCTTCTCTTGTTTGGACTGTCTCATGCGTTCCTGGATCACTTGACGGCGTTGTTCGGCTTTGGCGGCGTTTAATTTACGGTTTTCTTCTCTCTATAGCAAGACATGTATTTAAATGACAAGTGTTGGTATTGGTTTGTTAAGCTGATTTAAAATTACTTCTTTGCGTAAGCAGGCGTTTAGTACAGTGTCTTGATCGTTGCAATATCCTGCGAATTTACGTACAGGATTCTAGTTAACAATTTGCTTGTTAGAAATTTTCCTAACCATATACAAAAGTATTGCTTTTATATTTTGTTTTGCTTTTTACCTCTTTATGACACTTTTGAAGAAGTTCGATTAAAGCGTTGCATTCAGGAGAGTGAAGATGACTGGAAAGGTCTGGATGCATACCTGATGAAATTGGCTAAAATTTCATTAAATATCATTTAGCCCGATCCCACGTGTACATGTAGTTTTGTGCAGCGGGCTGTTGTAGTTCGATATTAGCCCAAAGTTCGAGCTGGGCTGGTAAAGTTGAACTTTTATATTTGTCACAATACTTATTTAGAGGCGTGGCCCTTTGCAAAATAGTGTCGACACATATACACAAGAAATTCTCTGGAACACACTCGAAATATGGATTGAAAGTTTGAAGAAAATTAGGAAGAAAATGTTGCTAGTGAAGAGGAAGATGAAATTTTTTATTCTTTTATTTTTTTTACTAAACTACTACTTCTTAGTTCTTACTAAGAGCCTTATATTATTTAGCCCGAAAGAATAACTTTTGAAACTGTACTTATAATAATAAGCTATACTAGCTTATAACCATGAAACAGGGTAGATAAATCAATATTGATCTCAGAAAATTTTAGTAAAAGGATTTGTAAATTTTTCATTAAACGGAATTTAATTAAAAGCAGAACATGAATGTAAAAATTTTTAACGACAAGGAAATTAATTTTCCCTTAAAAAATAATACCTTTTAACTCTTTGAAGGAGCCAACATCGAAACGACCTTTGCAGCCAAAGGCAATAATTTACTTTAATTCCAATCACGTTTCTCTCTCTTTATTCTTGTGAAGGCCGAAAACCGATTTTAATGCAGAAACACGAGATTCTAAAAGACAATATATAGTGAAGGTTTAATTTGTAAATAGCTTAGCAAAGTAGGCTACACGATAGGATGTCATAGCAATAGGAAGTGTATATACTAATACTGTCTGCTGGAAGCCTGCTATTCTGCTGGAAGCCTGCTCAGTCGACGTCTTCGGTTCTTCAGGTTTTTTTTAATTGATTTTTTATTTGATTGATCCCCCGTAGTATTTATACTACGGGGAATACTACGGGGGGTCGATTGATCCCCCGTAGTATTTATACTACGGGGGATCAATCGACTAAAGATAGAATCGACGATTGATCTCCCGTAGTATACTACACGGGGCATCAATCAATTAAAAAAACTGAAGAACCGAAGACGTGGACTGAAGACTTGTGTGTATTTATTTCCCTAAGTGAACAACTCCACAAGTTATTCAAAAATGGCCCAGGAGAACAAACTGTGCTCTGTTTACACGTTGAACGTACAAGATACAGTAGTCGAACCATATATCTCTAGAGAACCTAAAGCAGAACCTGAAGGTAATTTTTTTAACGTCAGTCAAATTATTTTTAACTTACAAATAAGATACATATTTGAGCACCTATATAGGGGTAGACTTTGAAACCGCCATCGCAGCCACAGGTGATACAACATTTTACAATTATTCCAATCACGTTCTCTCCATAATACGATAGAAAATTTCTAAAAACTTATTATTCTGACAGCAGCACAATATATAATAATTTCGGGTCATCAACTTAACTTTCGGAAGAAATTTTCTTACATTTGAATTTGAAGTATAATTTGAGCATTGTATATATCACTAATTAACATCAACACTTTCCAAATTATAGTGTTTAGTTTTAGATTTCACAAATTCAAAAATTTTGTAGAATCATAGATTTCACAGAATCAGACAATTCAGAGAATCAGATATTTCACAGAATCGTAGATTTCATAGAATCCTCTTGAGATAGGTTATGGCAAATTCCATTACATCTTGCTGCTCCTCTGTGGTTTCTCGTTCGGCTGCTTTTCCTGCGATACTCTCAACGTTTCTTTCTTGATGCCAGCCGCAGAATGCGGTTTAAATCTCACTTCGCAAGACAAAGGTTGGCTGTCGGCCATCACCTTCGTAGGTATTATTGAATCGTATCTCTTCTTTCCTACAAATAATGTATACCCTTTAATATCACCAAACCAATTTTTTTCTTTAAAAAATACTTAAAAAGGGATGCTGTTCGGAAGTTACATATGGGGCTCCTTGGGTGATTCTCTGGGTCGAAAAGAAATTCTCATAATATCTCTTCTTATGGATTTCATCTGCAGCTTCTTTTCCAGCTTAGCTCAACAATTTCCACTATTTCTCGTTTTGAAATTCTTCGCTGGCGTTGGGTAAATTTCTACATACTCGAGAAACACAAAATTAAAAATAAATAAATAAAAGAATTGCCTTCCCTGAAGTTTGAGTGGAACTTTAGTCGTCTTTTCATTTTTCGCGGAATTTCAGCCCGCGGCGAAGCGAGGAGGCATGATTAGCTTGTTAGACGCGTTTTTCGTTGAAGGGAGTATCGTTATGACTTGTACGGGTTTTCCATTCAGAAATTTTTTAAAATAACTTTAGCTCTTTTTAAGGTCTGGCATGGCTAGTTATTCCTCAGAGCTTCGCTTACGTTACTGACTCATTCACTTACGATTCCTGGCGCCTGTTCACTGCGTTGTGTGCTTCCATGTCTTTAATTGCAGCATTGGGATTGTTATGGTTACCTGAATCTCCAAAATTTCTCTTGGCCAAAGGTCGTCATGACGAAGCTTTGCAAGTTTTTCGACGAATTTTCAACGAAAACACCGGCAAACCAGAGAACGACTTCCCAGTATAATCATTGCAACATTCAATCCATACAAATATTTGACAACTTCTGGATTTTCCAGTACACTCGATTGATCCTTGACGTGGAAGACAGTAATTCAGAGACTTTGTCATTCGTTCAGAAACTCCAAAGAACCTTTGCAACAATAGCAGACCAATCCAGAACGTTGTTTAAACCACCTTTACTGCGCAACATCATCCTAATGGTGTTCATCCAATTCTTCTTGCTATTCTCGTAAGTTTTAATTAAACCAAAGTCAATTTAAGAGAAAAAAAATTATTGATATATGAAAAGTTTGATAGTAAGAAATAAGTTTCCATTACGGCTATATAATTCTAGGAACTCTGGATTGCTGTTATGGCTGCCGCAGTTATTTGAAAGTCTAGAAAATTACATGGAACAACATCCCAATGCCTCGGTGACTATGTGTCAAGTCGTTAACGCTGGAAATGACACAGGAATCGACAGTTGTCAGCCTGGTCAACAAGTATATATTAATTCGCTAATTATTGCCATCGCACCGTTACCCGGGAATATCTGGACGTTCCTGCACATGGATAAACTCGGCCGCAAATTCTTCATCGGTACAATATTCTAAAGAATCCACTGAAAGAGGTCAAAGGTCGACATTTCTTGATTACAGTCCAAAGACCGAAAAGATCCTTCCGCTACCGAAGGAAACGGAAGCAAAAAGTAAGGAGAATTAGGAGACACAAGGAACAGAAGTTGACCTTTGACCTCAAAAAGAGCCAAGAATGTTCAGTGTCTATGTTACACAACATGTCTAACAGCTCTTACACTATTTTTTTTTTTATTCCAGGTTAACTTTTACAAGTTTTATTAAATTAATTTAGTTATTTTTCATTTCTACTTCTAAGAGGACAATTTTGCTTTATAGCGTTTGGCCTCTTGTCAGCTGGTGTTTGCGCATTGCTGGTATTGGTAATTAAGAGCTCTGTGGGAGATTTAGTAGTTACCGCCTTGTTCAGTTTCTTCGGAAACTTGGCTTTTAACGCACTTAACGTTCTTACTACCGAGCTTTTCCCAACTAATGTCAGGTAGTAGAACATATAAAATAGTTTCGTTCGCGATTTTTTTAATTTTTTTTTTTGTCTATTTCAGATCAACCGCATTTTCCATAACATTCGCTTCAGCTCGGTTGGGTTCCATTTTGGGTACCGTTACCTTCGGAGCCTTAATTGATATTATGTGTGAACTACCTATAGGACTATTTGCAGCTTTCTTAATAGGTGATTTTTTTCAGAATTTAAGTTTGCTTACTGTCTAATCAATTAATTACGTCTTACAAGGGGGCGCTTTAATGGCCTTGCTGCTACCCAACACTACCGGCAAAGCGTTAGATTAACATTCGACCGCACCACATTTCAGTTAGTAAAAAAAATTAAGTTTCATTTTTTGGTGCTAAACTATAGGAACGTCTAGAAATACACAAAGGTTATACATAACAATAAACTCAGACACTAGTTCCGACAAAAGAGTTAGGGGCCTATTTCCACCGAGAGGTTAAGGTCTTAATAGGTGCTTAAGGGTGTACTCTAGGGAGGATCAACGGCCCTTCTCGGGTTCTACCTAACTCCCAGGTATTCAACGAAAGAAAGTATTGGCGAACGAACGTATTGGCGGTCACAGGAAGTGATAAATGGACGCACATATGCAACATGTCTATGGAAGCCCCGGGAGGACAACTCGGGAACTGCAGAAAGTGACAATAAGTAGCAGAAAGTGACAGAAAGTAGCAGAAAATACGCAGAAAGTACTTCAGTAAAAAACTTCTTGTCACTTTCTGCAGTTCTCGAGTTTTGTCCTCTCGGAGCTTCCATACACGTCTGGCTGAAAAATGAAAAAGTTTAATTCGGGAATCTCCCGCTGGTACAATATATCAAGTTTCTTTTCGTCTGTTGCTTTGAGAAAATTACCGTTGCGTTGTTACTTGCGGAAGTCACTGGATGTCATTGATACGTTTCCACACTCAGTTGAGTTACGTTAGGTTAAGTTAGGTTAGGTTAGAACACCCCCCCCCCCTCTCCCTCACGAGCATAGCTTTTCATCTCCATTCTCTTCTCTTGTTCCCGATCCTGAAACGCGTGCCTATCCCCTACTAAGTCCTTGCTGACCTATTTACTAGGCGGCAGCACGCACTGGTTGAAAACGAAGGAAACCTGCTCTCGAAACGCTGTCAATTAATTACATGTACAAAGCTTGCATTAAAAATTCGAAGCTAAATGTTTAAACGCGTTGTGTGAAGTTGATAATGCGAAAATAAAGGCAACTAGACGCAAAAACTGTTTTTAAAAAATGTGCATGTCTAAATGTATGTATTTAAAGTTGGAGGCTGGGCGAAACGGGCTGCGAAACTTCTCATTGGTGTAAGCTGTTGGACTCCTACTGGATCTGGATGACACATTAGTCCACGCCTCTTTCTTCTCAGTGACGCCATTTGTTGTTTTTCAATTGAGATTAACCTAGCCACTAGCCATTTGACTGCTAAGTGGAGTCGATGCTCGCCATGGGCAATTTTTTTTCATGTTTTTTTATCATTTGGGCTCGCGGAACCGCCGTAGCTCTTCACAGGGGCTCCAGGAGAGTAGCACTTTGGAGGAAGAGGAGCTCAGGAGAGCAGCTCCCAAGAGAGTTGTTCTTCGGGGAAAAGGGACAAATTTTCGCTATGGAGGAAAGTGTTCCATACTCACCTAGGGCAATTCGTTTTTCTTTTTTTTTTTTTTTTCATTTGGGATCGCGGAACTGGCTTTAGACCGCGTGCATCTCCTTGTCCACCGCGCACATACTGTCGATTTGGAATGTACAGTATGAAATCCGGTCCGGTTAGGTTAGGTTACGTTAGGTTAGGTAGGTTAGGTAAGGTTAGGTTCAGTTAGGTTAGGTTAGGTTAGGCTAGGTTAGGCTAGGTTAGGTTAAGTTAGGTTAGGTTAAGTTAGGTTAGGTTAGGTCAATATATTTTATAGTCAATATATTCGATTTCAATTAATTTTCATCATTTTTATTATTTCCATTGCACTTTGGAGGGGAACTGCAAAGCCACGTTATCCTTCCACTTCGGAAGGAAAACTCACTGAGGAGCATTTATTCCTGCATTTTGGAGGGAACACCGTCCCATACGACGGTCACTACCTGAAAGCAAGTCGAATCGCCTAAAGGGCCGGTTCGGAATTTCCTGACACTATTTTTCGGAGGTATCACTTCTTCTTCCGAATTTCCCGCTTCCGAATTTCCTGACAACTAGATTTTCCCCCTTGCACTTTGGAGGGAACACTAGCGCTAGGTGGTACCAATAAGGTCATGCGTATGTTGTGCCGCAAAATTGTGTGTTGCAACAGTGAATTTGTGGCACTCAGTGCCAAAAAGTGTTGCACCAGGTTCCCAAAAAAAAACGCTATTAGCGTAATTTATTTAGTTTATTAAATTAACTAAAAGTAGGATTACAGAATGTGTTCGTTAAGTGATTTTCCAGCGCCGTGTATAGAAAAGAATGTAACGCTCTGTGAAACTGACGGACATTTGGTTTCTGCATCCAGACATATTGATGTGTCTAGTGTGGTCCCTAAAGTAATTCTTTCCTTTTTTGTACCTTAATAACCTCCGTTTAAGATCTTTACTCCTTAATTAGATGGGCCACTATCCGTTGATTGCAGTTACAAAAGACACTTTACGCCCCTCAGCTAGCAAAGAAAGCGCTAAGTCAGCCTTTTTACCCCATGAAGAACCAGCCTTGAAGCGAGCCGTAACAGCTTGGTTAGACACAGGGGAAAAAATCGCGTGAAATCCCTAAAGTCTTTTAAATTCCTTAGGAATGAATCTGGCTTCGAAGCTGCGTTCAACATTTTAGCATCCAATCCTAAACAAGAACTCTCTCCAGTCATCGTCACTGGAGCTCACGTGTTTCTTTCATTCTACCAATGGTTCAGCAAATTTTATGGCTCCATTTTTCCACACTTGAACGTAAGAAGCCACGTTTAACTTTAACACAAATATTGATATGATTTCGTATAAACTACCTTTATTTTTTACAGTTAAAAGGCGAAAGTCTTATAGCTTCCTTATCAAGAACGCGCGATTACTTACACAGCCCTGTAAGGTCTTTATCCTGGCATCCTCATTCCCCCAAGTTGGCCGTTGCTTTACGAGATGACTCCATTAAAGTCTATACTGTTCCGACCAACAACAACGCGATAATTCCAGTCCTGAAGCACGCATTGCAAAAAGGCATCTCTTGTATGGCCTGGAGGTTGTACTCATTTCTTCTCATTGATATTCCTGTTACAATAAAAGTGTCCTTGCTTAGGCCCTTGTCGGCATCGGATTTGGCTGTAGGATGTAAATCAGGGTTGGTCTTATGGCACGTGGACCCCAATTCGGTAGTAACCCGTCCTTCGGGGAATTGTGTTACTATTTTAACTCAATCGGGCCATGCCCCGGTGACAAGCTTAGCCTGGGATCCCGACGTAAAAATTCTGGCTAATTTCTTTATAACCCAAAGATAATGTTGGTAATATTTTAGGGTAAATTTTTGGCTACGGCATGTGCTACGGATACGACAATGTATCTATGGGATGTTTCCATGGAGACAGCCACGCCTCTTAAGCGAGTAGGAGGGGCAGGAGTAGGGTTTTTAGCGTGGTCTCCTTTAAGTGATCGTTTATTGGCCGCTACGCCTGCTACTATCTTTAGGTGATAATTGTAACAACATGTAAGAGTTTAGAATGATGAGATTTCTGATTTTTTTTAAAAATAGGATCTGGGAAACGCAAGTCTGGGTTCCTGAGCGTTGGACAACTGTAAGTGGAAAGATGCAGTGTGCTGCATGGAGTTGCTGTGGGCGGTATTTGATTTTCGCGGATTCGGATGAGCCGTTTTTGTATTCGTTAACGTTCGATCCCGTGCCTGCGTTTGGCGAAAAGACAGAAGAGGCCTTCGCCCAGACTGTCGCATCTAAAATGGCCATAACGATTGCGGATTTGACGGAAACTATGGCTGGAGAGGAAAGGTTTGTTTGAAAACTTTCTTTACCAAACTTGTTGAATCTCTTTAATGGATCCGTTATTGTCCTAGGGTGGGTGGGCGTGTCTTGGACTTATGTTGGGATGCCAAGAGCGAGCGTTTAGCTCTCATATTCAGAGATAGTCCTTTGGTTGCTATATTTCGTACACGTACTAAGCCTAATCTTCAATTATTGCCTTGGTAATATTGATAAAGAATTTTACATTTTCTGTTCAGTCAATTGCAAGTAATCTTAATTCCATGTTTAGTGGATTTATTCGAGGTCTGCCAGAAGAAGTACCTAACATTATCTGCTTTCAAAATGAATTTAATGAAGGAGCTCAGTTGACCATTGTAAGACATTCTTATTTAATCTGTTTTATATTTTTTGCGAAGACAAAATTTTCTAACATTATTATTTATTTAGGCCTGGTCTTCTGGAAGGATTCAATACGTGCCTTTAATGTTTATGTCGCAACAATCATCATTAACCTCCCTTGCTAACGTTACTTTGGATCCTCGACTTTTTTCTTCCCGATTTCCCACCTCTCCGGTCCTTTTTAGCCCTTAGTTTGTCTTGTATACGTGCTGGGGAAAGCAAAATAGAATTTTCTGACCCTTTCGGTTTCTTACCTTCTTCATAGCTCCAGTTTCGTTAGTAAGTTTAGTTATACTACTGTATACATTTATGTTAGATTTCCGCGTTAAAAAATCTATAGAAATCTGCAAATAGGGTTTGTGACGCCTAACTCTTAACTTTTTCTCCTCTTTCTTGGTCATTCTCGGGCTTTCTATAAGACAGGGACTGGGATACATCCTGGAATGAGCGTTTTAACATGTCATATCGATGTAAATTACACCCGTGCGATTGATTACTCAGTGTAATCATGTACGCGCCTTTTTTTTATTAAATGCTACTTTCACTAGATGGCGGGGACATGCAAACTTCTGTGACATCGTTCTGGTAACAGATATAGCTATTCCCACGCATTCCTGCCATTCCTCTAATCAGAAATATTGTCCTTCCGGCTGTATTTTCTTATGCTAAACTAATTATGTTTTACTTATTGATAAAATTATCCATATTCTAGATTCACAGATATTTTTATGCTAAGGTCACAGCTATTGAAGAATTAGAAGCCACTGTACCTTATACCCAGTATAATTAGCTATTAACCCACAGACTTTGACAAGTTAGCTAGTGTCCCACCAGCGTGGTGATTATGTCAAGTTTGTGTTGTGAATTTGCGGCATTTCCGATGAAAAACCATAACGAGAGGCATACAATTATGGATAATTCCGCTTTTTATCACATGGCTGATAGTGATACTTCAGATCGTGTGTGCGCTAGAATGTTCTTGTGAGTGTTAACTTAAGCTTTAAAAGTTTTGGGGCTAGAGTAGAGTTGTGTAGAGACGCCAACGATAAAGAAAGGTTTGTAAGAGCATGGAGAACGCTCAACAACAACAGAACTTTACAGTAGCCCTTATCGGTAACAATGGCATACACCCAATGTCTCTCGTTTCCCAATCTCCCACTCCCATGCGTTATTTAACGCCTTCAGGGTGTGATCCAAACATGGCCATTTTACAGCAACTTGCAGCGCTGCAGCAACAGCAGCAAAGCTTTCCAACAACAGCTTTTTTCCAGTCTCAATCGCCTCAAAGTCAAGCGAGCTACGTTATTCAAAATACTGCCAACAATTCCCTCAATCTCTTCAGTCATAACAATGCAGCTCCTTTCCCTTTGCCTCCCGGTTTCCAGTTCTTGCAAACCTCACAAGGTCTGCAAATCGTACGCGTCATTCAAGCGCAAAACAATAATATTGTTCAAGTCGTCGCTAGCGTCAATATAGCGCCAGCGAACAGTGACCTTCGACAAGAAAACCAGCCTTCCCCTCCGCAACACAATCAAGTAAGCCCAAAA
>JAGJRP010001594.1:0-13710 GCA_022832235.1 Lepidurus couesii
ATGGGTCTGGATAATATAACGGCAACGTACTTAACTTTGGCGACTTCGGAAAATGCAGCCAATCCAAGATTCATTGAGGATAGAAAGAAGCAAGAAGCTTTGAAAACGGAATTTGATACAATTTTGGCCAAGGGTCCGTGGACCTTAAAATCAGTGATAGAAAACGCAGCCATCAAGTGACACTTTGCCTTAAATGCTCCATTTAATCTGTGCTATATTATTTATTTTGTAACCAAAATCTGTAACAGATGTGACGAAATGGTCTTGGGCTGCAGTCTCGCAGGAGAATACTACCTTAAAAAAAACTGCTGCAAGGAATTCTTCGATCCTGAACCGTACGTGAGTATTTTTGGCAGTTGTATTACCACACACGGGAAAACTATTCGGCAAGCTTATAAGTCAAGGGATGCTGGTTTCGTAGTCTATGTTCTGCTTAACACCCTTCACATCATAAGTATCCTATATTCATTTTTTAAAATAGATTTTTAACTATCTTTTGTTATTTCAGATTTTAAGACAGATCTTATTAAACCCGAGTACATTTTACAGAAAGGGTTGTACTACGCAGTTTCAAGTCCGGCTGTACATATCGGATCTGTTTTACACAGAAATGGTCGCTATGCAACGCCTTTCTCATGGGTATCTTTACCCATCACCAAGTCGGTGGTAAACATATCGAAATTCGTCAAAAAGCATTAGAAAAGCAGAAAGATTACTGACAATTCTCTCTCTCCCGGTCTCCCGGCCTTAGCTTGACAGTAGTGAATTAAAGAACAACGCCCTAGCTCCTTACACTTGCATAGACACAAAGGATTCGATCAATACTCAATTGCTGACTCCTGATTACGATTACTACAGCAGGCGAAACTGTTTCTTAAGTAACTGGCAGCGAAAGTTCCAGGAATACGGCAACTGTTCAGTGGTATACTACAAATATGGGAGTAAGAGACAGAATTCTGGTCATTCTAATAACAATAATGAATTTCAATTCGGGTAAAATACGTAAACGCTAAGTCTAATAACTCCCTTTCGGCTTTTAGACTCGACACCGTTATGTGAACCTCAACACCTTATGGATTTTAACGACAGCGTTCTTACAAACAGTAAAACTATAATTAAAGTACTAACGAATTTCATTTTTTCTTTTTGAAGATCCCAGAGAATGTCCCATAGAGTGCATTCAAGAAACTTACGACTTATCGCCTAGTTATGCTGACTTTAACATCGAATTATTCGATCAACAAGGTTATACGAACGTATTAGGGTAAAATTTCTCTACTTGTCTCAATTCATCCAAAACTTGCCGAATAAATTAAAAAACGGATTTATATAGATCCGATCCAGTCGTACTGCACTTCTTCTATCCCTCGTTTCGACACCAAGCGCGCATAAGTCACACCAATACTTATCTTAAATGGCTCGGTAAAAAATATAAACTCTAAAATTATTTTGTTAATAACTAAAATCCAAATTTAGGGGAAGTGGGAGGCAACTTGGGACTTTTTATGGGAGCTAGCCTCATTTCTATCCTCGAAATCTTGGCTCTGTTTTTTCGTTGCTGCATCAAACGCTTTTCAACTTAGCATTTCATTCCCAATTATGTATTTAACCCCTAAATTTCATAATACGTATGCACGTTCATGGAACTAAACGAGAATTACGAGTTAATACGCTTTAAGTAATCCACACTCGGGACTTTTTTCTGTAATTTGACTTTCATCGATCAACTCGATCTCTAAAATTAGCTTTTATAATAATATATATGGTTCCAGCACAATAAACTTTCTTATTGTCATCATAAAAGTGTGATATAAAGTGAAAACTACCCAAAAGTAAGCCGTGTCTGAGTTAAAAAAAAGTCCTAAAGCACACTACATGAGGAAATGACACACTTCTTCCTCAGGGACTTGACCTCAGTAGTCAACAATTGGCAAATAAGGCAAAAAATCTAAGAGTTTTTTAAGAGTTTCTGCCAAAAGCGTCCCTACAAATTACTTTGAACTTGACAACTGGAACTTTCTAGCGCAAAAAGTCCACGCAAATGCCATTCACGTGCTAAAGACGCTAAAGACTTTCAAAGCCCTCCTATTACTTCTCCAAGTAAACATAAACTTAACCTTCTCTCAAGGATTCAATACAATTCACCTCATACTAGTAATCCTAATAACAAATCTACAGCTCCACAAATGAAAGAGCTAATTAAAAAACACTAATACACTTTGAACTAATAATTCAATACAAGTATATCTGGTGCTATTATAAAGTGCTACATTTAGTGCTATATAAAATCTAAAAAAAAATAAGTTTACTACACTAGGGTCACGACTAGCGTATGAAATATAGATAATTGCAAAGATGTAACTTGATCTTCATGAAGGATTCAGGTGTTTCCAAATTTGCAAGTCATGCTGCAGGTGAAGTGGGCGTAAACATATTAACTTTTCCTGGAGTAATTCCTAGGCAAATTCTAACTAGGGAGTCCTAATTTGTTATTCAGAATGAGTGGTTTCTTCTGAATCCCAATCAAGAACAGCAAAACCACAATGTGCCTCATTCGACTTCTAAAAACTCGCCCAAGACTACAATTTCAGAAAAAAGAATCTCACTTTTTGTAACTAGGCAGACAACTGAGTCTTTGTAAGGGAAAAGATGGCTTACCTTATTGTTTTACTCCTCGTACAGCTTCTTTATCACCATTACAAAACTTGACAACAACATGAAGCATGAAGCACGTCCACGACCAAGTACTATTCCTGCTAGCGGGTATTCCCCAGTTGTATCGTAGAACGCCATCTTGGTGACTAAAATAAACTAAAACTAACAACAAAGGTCAAATCCATCTGTTAGACCGTAAAAAACATTGAACCATCGCACTAAAGTGGGACTCCAGGGTCAGAAAACCAAACCGGAAGGAGCACCAAACATTCTAGATATATAATTAAACCGGGATTACCAAGCATTTTGTTGCTATGCGCCTAGAAATAAAACATAAACAAATAAACAAATTTAATCATACCAATAAATAATTACTAATAACACTAATATACAGGGGCGGATTTCCCATAAGGCCAACCTAGGCCATGGCCTAGGGCGCAGCGGTCAGGGGGGGGGGCGCAAAAGTGAAGAAATGAAATAAACATTTCTTTTTTTTCTTTTTTTTTNGGGGGGGGCGGGGAGGCGCAAAGTTGAGCTTTGGCCTAGGGCGCACAAGGGTGTAAATCCGTCCCTGCTAATATATACTAATAGAATACTACTACTACTACTACTACTACTACCACTACTAGTAATAATAAAAATAATGATAATACATGTAATACAAATAATAAACAACCGACACCGCGTCAATACATACCGAAACAGAAAAGCGAAGGAAGAGATCATTAAAACCTATTTATTCCTAACCACGAACCCTCGAATACAAGAAACGCATACGTTTTAGGCAGGAAGACAAGGAAAGTCAAAATCTGTACTTTTTTTGCCGAGCGGTTTGTCTCTTATTGGCTCTCATGTAAATCGCGTACACGAGCGGCCCCTCTTCCAAAGGCAGAGCCGTAGGTTTCGGGAAGTTTACATTTGGCTCTTTGCCTAGGGTCCTGTTTGCTCTCTCATACCACTTCAGTTACACGCAATCCGCACATCTCAACAGTGATCCCTACCAGATCCTCCGCAACTCAGTGGCGAAATTTCAAATCAAATTCGTGTAAGCAATTGTGTGTTCCAAAAATAATCTGTGACAACTAGTTAATCTGTGTGGCATACCCTTGACTCGAAGATCAATAATCTTCAACATCTAAAGCATCGGGATTTTTTGAATATCCAGAAACCAGAATATTCAGATTATTCGGATATTCAGAGAATATTCAAAACCGACTAGACAGGTAACGAATTTTGGGGAAGAATTTCCAGTTTTATCCTTCCGATCGGTCAAGGTTAACACGGCTCGGAAACCCCCCCAAACCACGTACAAAAAGGCCAAGGAGAAAACGGAGAAAGCCACTTTGACATAACACATTCCCGTCCATCCTTGTATGTAAGCCAAACTAACCTTCGACTCGACTGTTTTTGCCTTCCTCAACAAAAAAGTATGATGTAAAACGGGATTTATATCGTTGCATCGCTCTGGCTCTCTCCCAGGCAACTTGTTACTTCAACGAGCTTTAATTGATCCTAACCCATACACCATTTTTCATGCTTCACTTTCTACCACGCAACATACATGTTACGGTATAGAAAGCTGACTCGTCAGTCGTTTTATACCCCCGCAAACCACTGCCATTTTCTCCACTGAGTAACTAACCCCAGACAAAGGCATCGCTCTTCTTCACAACAGGAAACAGCTCCGCTACCTAACCTCAAACTATTGCTAGAACTTCATCGAACCGTCCCAAAATCCCCATTGAAATATAACCTTTACGATCTTTACATAAAGGTTATAAAATCAGAAAGGTTATAAAATCCAGCCATAGCAGTTTCACTGTGTTACGTTCGGCTTTCCTGATATGGGGAACCGTGGCGCCCAAGCGCGAGTGAGCAGTGACACGTGGTCGGCTCGAAATTGGCGCGTAAATTACGCAAGAGAAAGCAACCTGACAGAACCCTTATAGGGTGTGTTGCCTCATCATGCGTTAAAACCCTGGCGTTCATTGGTCAATAAACAACTTTCCATTTCGTCTGCAAGGCCGGTCCAGGAACATTGGACTAGTTTTCTCCACATTACCTATTTACAATTTATGGTGGTAATTTAAATTCTAACTCCCATGTCTCGTAACTTTCCCCAGGTTAGGAAGTTAAAGAGGCTATGCTTACACGTTGGCTTTCACGATCACGGCCATGCCTGTCAACATAAATCTCCCGTTACTGAACCCGTTTCCCATCCTACATAACCGTTACACCAACTTGGGCGTCCTCGTCTGCATATTTGCAATTTTATTGCTGGAACCTGCTGACACCCTAGCAAAGCACTTTAACCGGACTAGTTCAAAGACCTTGGTAAGACTATTATGATGATTTAACTACATTTTTTTTTATTAAAAAAGAACTAGTTGGATTCCCATTCAATCCCTTTTAATTTCCATTAAATTTTAATTAATTTAAAATTTCAATTTAACTTCATTTCCAGCCACAAGTACTTGAACGGAGTCAACGCAGCGTACGCGATGATCCCGACTGTAAGATTTAAAAACATAATTAAAATTTAAAAAAATAAGATTTTCTCTTAGGAATTGAATAATAATAGTGCTCCTGTTTGTATAGTGTTTGTGCGTTGCTATGGTCTCTTGTATGGGTGCTTCAGTATTGCGAGGCCATGGATTTCCTCTGCAAGACCCATCAATCTATTTCCGGAGTCGCCGGAAATCACCACGCCCAGGTTTTACCTGTATACGCGCCAGAATCCAAGCCAGTACATTGTAACACATACTGCTTTTCCACCTCTCTTTTAAATTCGTAGTCGTTATGTTTTTAATGCCCTTTCCCTTTATCGTTTAATGTTGGAACCATTTTGGTTTCTAGGCGTTACGCATTGGGGATATTTTGGCCCTACGCAAAAGTCCCTTCCAAGCCTCGTCTAAGGTGTTGTTCCTCACCCATGGTTACTTGGAAAACGGCCATAAGAAATGGATCAAGGTTTCACTTTCTTTCGCTCTTATCATTTAATTACTTTCTCTGGTAAAAGTGTCCGGCGCATCGAGCTTACGTGCTGTTTCTCTTTCTTTTTTTCGCGATCACTTTCTTTCTGGTTACTCCAAATGTGGAAACTTCGAACCCTCAGGATACCGTCCACGAGGCTTTGCGATTCGCAGACCTGAATGTCATTGTGGTTGACTGGGTAGGAGGATCTGGACCGCCCTACACTCAAGCAGTCGCCAATATTCGACTGATTGGGGTCATTGTCGCCCACTTCATCATGTTCTTACACGTAAACTACCCTTAAAATATTCGAAATAATTGCCTTTCTTATACATATTGGTTTACTAAATTATTTGTTATTTTCCTTCCGTTTTTTCTACTGGAAATTAGAAAGAAACCAAAATGAGGACAGAAAATTGCCACATTGTGGGACACAGTTTAGGGGCCCATCTAGCGGGGTACACTGGCACTCGGTTGCAGGAGTTTGGGTTCGATTTAGGACGCATTACAGGTAAATTACAAGTTACGGATTCCACAGGTTCCTTTTCTGACTAATTCATTCATTAATTCAACGTACATTCTCAAACAATCATGTAAATTACTGTATTCCACCTTACTAGTCTATATCGATAGTAAGCAAGTTGCTAGTATGAAATTGATAATAACAATAGCTGATATGATAAACCGAATTGCTATTGATATTCGTGTAAATCACACGACTAAAATTTAAATTGGCATGAATATTAATTAATTAATAGTAAATTTGATGTTTTAGACACTTGTATCAGTCGTAATATGTTTCTCTCAATCTTAATTCTAGGTTTGGATCCTGCAGAGCCTTACTTTGAAAACACGGAGCCTCTAATTCGTCTTGATCCGACTGACGCGTTATTCGTGGACGTAATCCATACGGACGCGGGTCCGATTTTATCAGGAGGTCAGATACAAATCATCATCATTTACATTTTGGCCAAACGTTGCTCAAATTGTTGTTTACTTTTCGTTTTCTCTTCCCAAAAGGTCTGGGGTTAATGCAGCCATCCGGTCACGTGGACTTTTACCCTAATGGGGGTGTCCGACAGCCCGGTTGTGGAGTCAATGTCCGCGAATCTATTGAAAAAGAAGACGGAAGTCTCGTTTACGGTATTATATAACCCCCTCCAAAAAAGTAACCAGAAAAGTTTTCATTTCCTCTCATTCTGAACACAGGAATCCGAAGGTTTCTCGGTTGCAATCATCTGAGAGCTTATGAAATCTTCGCCGAGACTTTCAATTCCAAATGTCCGTTCTTGGCAGTACAATGCTCCTCTTGGGAAGATTTCTTGTAATTTTTTTCCCATTGCTATAACTCATTTTTCCGGTTCGTTCCACCCAAAGCTTTTCTGAACAACTTTCTGTAAATAGGCTGGGACAATGTGGACAGTGTGTGGGCAATGGGACAAAGTGCTTCACTATGGGCTACAAAGCAGAGGAGTCGTGGCGTCTTCAATTACCCGACTCGGATACCTCACCCATTCAAGCGTATTTAATTACGGGATCCGAGTCACCTTATTGTCGTGAGTATTGGTTCCTTCCAAAGAAACCAGCGACTTCTTGTCAATAAACCACATTCCTTCCTTTCCCTCGCAACTGTCAAGAGTGATGTCATTCAGAACTTTTCTTCGCTTCTTTTCTTTAATTTTGCACAGGATACCATTATCAAGTTGCTGCGGTGCTATCCGACACTCCGGCCAGTACCAAGCACGGCAGTAACCGAGGGAAACTGGCTATTCAAATCAAAACAGAAAACGATACCACTGATCTCACATTCCTTAATTCCGAGTAAGTACCAGTGAACTTGACCAGTATCAAGTACGAAGTACTAAATACCAGTGTATTCATCAACAAAAGTATTATCTCTTTAAGGCTCCCGTACACCTTAACTTAGGGATGCGGAACAGCCACAGATGGCGCTGATGTCTGTTATTGTTTTTACGAAACGGATAGCTAACTTAATTTGCACGTTACTAATATACTATTCATTGCAAAAAAGATGGATTGATGGTTCACTAGCTGTTAGTATATGCTCAATCTTACTGTCAAAGATATTTTCATGAAAATTGCTGATTTTAACGAAAAGTTGTTCGGTACCGATATTCCTCGATACCGAGCTATGGTATATGCAAGCTTTAAATGTTTTTTAAATAGAAAATTAGTTTTTAATTTTCGTCAAATTGTTGGCTTGTTTACCTCATTTCAGAGCAAGAATGCTCGAGCCAGGGAAAAGTTACTCTTTCATCCTAGCCGCGCCTTGGTTGGGCCAAATTGAGAGTTTATTTCTGGAATGGCACTACGCCAGTAGTTTCTTCAATCCATGGACATGGCGCTGGTTAGGTTCTCCGTTGCTCTATGTCAACCATGTCCAAATTAATAATTTGGAAACTGGACTCGCGTGAGTTAAAATCTACTTAAAACCCTTAACTCCCCTTCAAAATGTATGGATCCTTTTCTAACATAAAACTCGACGTTAATGGTTTATAACACGTGTGGTTCTAACTGACATAATGGTTGATTCAAGGCAAACGATGTGCGGGTTTGACGCGGCTCTGGAATCCGCGGTGGGACAGTGGCTGCGGACTGACAGCAACTGTCGACTCCAAGACGTGGCGCCTGAAGGGGACCCAGTCTCGGGAGGGCCGCCAGAGAATTTGGATGGGGTCGCGGCCGTTTCTTCCACGGAATTTATGACGAAAGGCAACGGCAACGGACTCCGACGACGGAGTGGCGGCAGATTTCCTTGGCGAAGTTTATCGAGCACCTTTTCATGGCTAGGGTAAAAAAAGCTGGAGGGCTGCAAAAAAAGGGGACTTGACGGATGATATAAATAGGGTAGCAATCATCCCCCAGTCATACTTTAGATATCACATCTCATTTCCGGTGTGAACACAAGCAAAAGCACACAGGGCAAAAAAATAAATATAAAAGAAACCACGCGGTGACGACGCCTGGTGCCAAAACATTTCTGTTAGCAACTCTACATCTCATCGCATCACAACATTTTTTTTTTCCTTTTAAGTTTGTTTATGTATACACCAATTCACCCCCTAAAAAGTTCTGGAACTTTTTGGAGTGATTGTTGTCAGAGCTCCTTATATGGATTGTATACCTGGAAAATTGTCTAGTATAATAAATAACTTGACTTCGTTTTCTATAAAGCTACTTTAAGTGCTTTTCAAGACTACGCTACTTTTAGTATATTTAACTAGTTTGTTAACTACTTGAATTGGCAATCAATGATTTTTCACCGAAGTATTGAATTAAGGGACGAGAAGCCCGGGCGTAAGTTGCAAACAACCAATGGGAGACAATTATCCCGTCATCATCTTCCTCAGCCACGTCTTCAATTGTCCGGATGATACTAAAAACTGATTCGAGAATGGAAGGAATAAACTGCAATAATTTGCTATTGAAATCCACACTCGAAAAACGAACCACTCATATATCGTTATTAACGACAAGCACCGCCCCATGGGTGGAGCAATTGTAAACTTATGACCTTTGGACTCGAGACTTTCCAAGTCGACTTCCGTAAACTTTATGAAAAGCAACGATAAATCCACTTATTGAGAGAGAACGTACCAACAATGAATACCTTGTATAGCACCATGGATACCTTGTATCCCCAAATGTCGCTAACTACATTCTTAAGCAACAATGGAAATTCGCTTATTGAGAGGGAAGGTCCCCACTATGATCAAACTGTGACGGCTTCTTCTCAACAATGAAACCGTGTTTTACCCAAAAGGCTTTTTTAAAGAACCATGTTACGAGGTATATGCTTCACTACGGATTGCCGCCAGCTCTCTGTTACAGACTATGGTTACAGTAGACCACACTCGAAGGTGTTGTTGTTCTAACAGAGACGTTCAGTTCAGTTCCGAAAAGCACTTTTAATAGCGCACTCCATTTAACTCGGGCTATAACATAAACCAGTGTGTCCTGTTTATGGGTTAAAATGGACGGTGTTCAGTTCCACCACGACACTCTGGCAGTAATCCCAATTTCACTCTCCATTTCCCCCAAAGACAGGCCCATGATAGCCACCTTAACCCTCATCACAGCACAATAAAAAAAATAACAAAAAATAAGATTTATGAAGGGGAAAGGTTGATCGTTCTTCTAACGGAATTGAAATTGCTATCAAGCTGATGATACAAAAAACTAAGAAACAAAAACAAAAGGGTGAAGGGGAAATTCCTTGTTTCTTCCTAGCCGCAGAAATTGAGTTTGGCGGCAGCTTAGAATGCCCCCACCGAAACGTCCGATTCGGTTTCCAGGCAAGTTAGAATAATATGGGAAGTGCTAGTTCCTTTTTTCTTTTTTTTTTAAGAAGCAAAGCAAAAGTGCTCTTAGGAGGCTTGGAAGGCAAAAAAAGGACTGGACAAGACGACTAGGAGCACCACAATCAAATGGAGAGGCTGTGATTGCCACACCTGACTGCCGGTACTCCGGGCCTGTCCTGTGCAAATGTCTATATTCACTTTATTACACGTGGCTTCGTGCACTTGCACTTCAGATAACGTCTGCGCCACTTTCATCAGGAATAATGCTGCGTCCTTCTGGCACTTGTACTGGCTGGCATGGTAGACGCAGCGCAAAAACCCGTACTTCGCACTACAAAAAAAAAAATAATTAAAAAAAAATTAAGAAATAAGAACTTGATGAAATTAGCTTACAGAAGCCAATCAGTGAAAGCTCTAGACATTCGTAACCCCAATTTTTTAGTTTTTTAATTTTATTTTAAATGTTCAAGAAAAGGTTAACAAACAAGTATTGACTCAAAGAATCCCAAAGGTATCACCAGGTATCAAAGGTATCAAAGGTATGGAACAGGGAAATCCCCCTTGGTTTAGCAAAAAATCTATACCGAGCAAACCACAGAGGTCTAATTAACCTTCTCGAGGCTGATTTCCCTTCATGAAGGTATACCTGTAATGAAGGTAAACCAGCCCAACCAGGCTTAATTAGACCTCTGTGGTTTGCTCGGTATAGATTTTTTGCCCAGCACTGTATTGTACTAGTGTCCAAAAAAACGAGAACTAACCAGCAAAGTCCTAGTGTGTGTTCTTCCCGGGATACGTTCTGCACCGCGTACTCCCGTGCTACCAGGTTTTGGAAATATTTGGCACAATAAATCCAGTCCTTGGACGTGCCTCGGTAACAAGCCTGATGTTGCAGAAACTCTACAACATCCAGAGTTCCAGAATAGAATTAGTTATCGATTTGTAGCGTAATCTCTTCTATTTTTTTAAATATCTATTTTTTTTTACGCGGAGTTGTTGAGATAGATTAAATCGTATTATTGCTTCTGTTTTTTTAGTTTTTTTTCTTTTTATGTTTTTTTATTACGCTTGGGGGATTTTTTTTTTTATTTTTTTTTACCCGACTGGAAAACCGGATCGTCGCAGAGAAAAGCATATGTATGTCGAGCACCTGCCACGTGCTTCTCCAAGAGCATTTTCTGCTTGGTAGTCCAACAATTCTGGGCATATGTATCCACACAATGCATTCCGCGCTTAAATGCCCTTTGAAAAAATAAATAAAAAATAAACAAAGCAACGAAAGATGAGTCACACAGTCCAAAGTCAAATAAACCTCTTACTAAGCTAACCCGAATCCCAGACAGCAGCTTTTCGTTTCTAGTTAGACTTAAACATTCAGGTCTTGCCAGCAATAGTTGTTAGTAGTAAACTGAAACATCCATTTTAGAGCGTTTTCAAATCTGGCGTCCTTCCCCGTTCAAACAAGTTTAACGGTCAACAAAATGGCGGCCATTCGAACATTTGAATATGACCATAGAAATAGACTATGAAGAAGACTAAACTTACGTGCAGGAGGCAAGGACTGCTTCTTGACTATCCGGGATTCCTTTCAGTAAAGGGCTTTCTAATAAGGGACTCACGGATTCCAGGCACAGATCTAACTGAGTTTTGTTGCAGGATGAAAGGTCCACCACGTGGCCCGTGCTCCCTACCGCCGCCGCCATTCCCCACATCAATAGGCAGCCTGCGTGTAACACAAAATGATTCAATTGACGTACAAGACACACGTTCAAGTCTTCGACAGTTCCTTTATCTCTTCCTGTTTTACATTCCTAATCCCGCATAGCTTTTTGGTGTATTCGAAAAGTGATGAATAGCGCCAAGTGAAGGACTCTTGTCATCACTTGATTGAATAATGAGTTATACAACCCCCTCTCCAAAATTTTAAGCTAGAGCAAGGGGAGAATGAACAAGGAAAAAGTATCACCGTGAGGAGAAAAAAATAAGAAGCGGGTGACGCGTGCAGGAATGGGAGCGACGAGATAAACTGATTCCCTTCGCAGCCGATCAAATTCTGCCGGTGCTACAAAGAAATGCTGGAGCTTTCTGAACAGTTCTTAGAGGGTGCAAAGACAGAGAGGAAAAAGAGGAAAAAGACAAGGCCAACGGATTGCTTAAGAATCACATTTTGGAGCGCCTTTTTATATCGTAGAACGTAAAGGAGATATGACCCTTTGCTTACGTCACCAACACCCAACCCATCCATACCAACCCAACAGGAGTAATAGCAGTGACAGTCACATCTGAAAGTCTAATCCAAAATCGTGTCACCTGGCGTGCTTTCACTCCAGACTCTTATTTACTCTATTTTTCTTGTTTGAAAGGTTCATGTGCCCCGATTCCTGAGGAAAGCACCAAGTGGTACCAGTTAGGTTTGTTTATCATTTCTGTCATGGAATTTCTATGAGTTTGTCGGTTCTATTTTTTTAACGCAATATATAGATACGAAAGTTGAATCTGTCACTTTTATTTTTTCCCCAATATTTAGAACCTTTTCTTTTTTTCTCCAGGATTCAGAACCACTCCACTTTGCCATACAATTGAATTTTTGAATAACAATCTTTCAAACACAAACATTATCAACCCAGATTCAATAGAAATAATAACAATAATTCACAGAAAAAGGCAAAATTATCATCAACTGTTAATACTAATATAATACATATAATAATAGATAATTTAATAAATAAATAATATTATATAATAAATAAATTATAAATAATGGCAATAATTAGAAGAAATATTAATACTAATATTACTGGAGTAAGTAGTAAGAAATAGTAATAAGACTACTATGTTAGTCTTATTATAATTATATTGCTACTCTTAGAATACCAGTCATATAAAGGATATAACAATAAATAACTAAAACATAAAGACAAAATACGATTATTTCAGGGATGTTGAAAGGTTTCGGTGCAAAATTCTGCATTCTAAACCTATTAGTCATAGGAATGTGTCTTACCCGCTGCCAAAACTAAATCTGCCAAGGCCATGTTATACATTGTAGTGATTAGTTCCCCGTACGACTGTGCTCTTTAGCAAAGCATTTTCTCCAAGTCACTGAGCTAATGTGGACCCGAAAAGTGTTGGACTCAAACTAAACCCCCAAAATAGATAATAGCTTCGCAAGGCTTCAGCTTCTCTCCCACACGAGTCAACATGTTGTTTCCCTCTCTATACCGAAACCCCCTCCCTTAAAAAGAGCGCCCTCTTGTCTCCACGCGCTCCAACGCGTACTTAAGTGACACTGAGACAACGGAGAGGCTTCTAACTGCTCGGGAACTAATCAACTAACGAAGCGGACCGAACACGCCGTACTCCACACGATTCCCTCCCTCTCTTTTGGCTGAAAGGAGAGCCCAATGTATACCCCCCACTCGCGGAGTCGAAAGACGCAAGAGAACTGTACGAGCCCGAGTTCCCCGTCAGCCCTTTTTAGCTCTAGTCACACACGACATTCGCAGCGGGACTCGGAAGATCTGCGTGCTTGGCCCTAGCGTCTTCGGTCAAATTCATTTCTCTCCCTCCTACATTTACGTTATTGGTTGGTCGTGACCGAAATGAAAAAATAAAATAAAAAAAAACAGGCTTCCCTTAACATGTCCTTCCTCTCACTAATCACGCCCAACTACTTCCACTCTGAAGCAGAATTGCAAAACTGTTCTTGCGTTAGAAGAAATAAAAAAGGGATAGCTCCGCAAAGAAAAGCCGATTGTTT
>JAGJRP010001595.1:0-13702 GCA_022832235.1 Lepidurus couesii
ACCTCTCGAGGCAAGCTGACACGCGAGGTTTGACTCCTCAGACGATACTATAAGCTGGGCAGTCCCTGAAGGGACTTGCCCAGCTAACAACTTGCGCGCGCAACGAGTTTTGTGTTTCTGGTCTAGTTTCTACTACGTTAGAGAAACGTTCGATTTTAACCCCTTAAGTTTATTATTTCCTCCCTGAGTGAAAGCCTTAGGGCTTACTAGAGGGAAGACGTTCAATTTTACCCTAGCCAACATTTCGGCGCTTCGTTGCACCGTCACGTGACCTAGAAGTTCGAATATCACAAAATTATTCGTATTTGCTATAAGAAAAATGTTCGATTTTGTCCACGTCAACCATCGTCGGTTGCGACGTCTCGTGACATTAGCCGCGTTCGTTTTGACTAAAGTTTAAGCCGACTTAAAAGTCTACCCAAGACTTTGGGCTTATAAGCCTTTTCTTTAGCTAGTCAACTTAAACTTTGGAAGTCGACTTTTAGTTTTGGTCCAAAGTCAGGCAAGTCTATAGCGTGTACTCTTGTGCCTAGACTTAAGCTTAACCCCGCCTCTTGTTTATATATCTCCTTTGTTGATATCGAACAATTCGTATATTGCTTTTGTTAATTTTCTACAAGCACCCGCCCCATGGGTGGAGCAATTGTAAACTTTTGCTTATAAGCGTTCGTTTTGACTCAAGACCTTCCAAGTCGACTTCGATAAAATTTCAAAGTTTGGGCTAAAACGAACGCTATAAGCAAAAGTCAAGGAAGTCTGGTAAGTTTAAGTTTAAGTCGACTGTGCAAAACGAACGCGGCTATAGAAGTTCGAATAACACAAAATTTTCGAAGCAGGGAGGTTTAGTTTAAGGAAGCGAGCAAGCTCGCTTCTACTACTGTATAGCCGCGATACATTCGATTTTCACCCCTCTACTCGTCTATTATTTCCATAGTATTAAGCCACAAATATGACCAGAACTTTACTGAACCATCTCTCTCAATTACGACAGCACGGTACATTTAGGCCAAGATGCTATTGAAAGAGATTTTGTTTTAAAACATAGGAAAGAAAAGGGTTTTTTTATTTCGAGAACGAGAAGTAAGTTTTGTAGCAACTCTATCAAATCTTGTTGTAACAGAATTATTTTTGAAAAACAGATCAACCGAAAAATAACAGTATTTTTTCCGTAACAACTTAATTATTCCGGTTTTCACCCTCATCGTAGTACTTAACGGTGAACCAATTACGCATCGGGGTCAGTAATATCAACGAGAACATAAAAGAGTACGAGTGTTAAGAATTTTGACTCTAATCGTAGAATTTACCCTTCTTGCCCGCTTCCTGTCGCTTCTCTTTGATTTATTCATGTTTTTCTTTGCGTTCTATGGACTGCCCAGGCTTAGATTCCGGTCCCTGGACAAAAAAGTGGCTTTTTCTGTCATATGCCAACAAAATATACTTTATTCCATTATATTTATTATAGTTATACCCGGCTTCGACATCTTGGGGCCTAATTAGTAGTCAAACAGCGTGCGCGCGCAACATCTTTCGTATTTCAGGTCTAGCTTCTACAATGTTAGAGATACATTCGATTTTCACCTCTCTACTCGTCTATTATTTCCATCCTGTGTGAAAGCCTTTGGGCTTGCAGCTTGCTAGAGAGAAAACGTTCAATTTTACCCTAGCCAACATTTCGGCGCTTCGTTGCGACATCACGTGACCTAGAAGTTCGAATATCACACAATTATTCGTAGGGCTTGCTATAAGAAAAATGTTTGATTTTGTTCATGTACAACCATCGTCGGTTGCGAGTCACGTGACATAATAAACGGTGAACAAGTTAGGCATCGGGGTCGGTATTATCAACTATTATAAAACACAAGTTGAATGTTGAGAATTTCGATTTTAATCGTAGAATTTACACTTCTTGTCCGCTTCCTGGCGTTTCTCTTTGATTTGTTCATGCGGACTATGGACTGCTCAGCTTTAGATTCCGGTTCCTGGACGTACACATCTGAGATGGCTTTTCTGTCTTATGCCAACAGAATATATTTTATTCCATTTATATTTGTTATAGTTATACCGCCGTGTTTTGTGGCTTCGGCAGCTTGGGGCCTTATTAGTAGTCAAACAGCCTGCGCGCGCAACGTGTTTTTGTATTTCTGGTCTCTCTCTACAACGTTGGAAAAACGTTCGATTTTCACCCCCCACTATCTTCTCCATGGAAGCCTAGGGCTTGTTAGAAGGAAAAGGTTCGAGTTTCTCTTGCATTTCCCCTAACTTCGCTCAAGCTCGTAGATCTCTTTGTCCGTTGCGAGGTCACGTGACCTAGAAGAATAACACAAAATTCAAAGCAGGACGATTTTAGTTTAAGACTTGTTTTTTTATTATTAAACCACAAACATGACCAGAACGTTACAGAACCATCTCTCAATTACGACAGCACGGTACATTTAGGACAAGATGCTATTTAATGACATTTGCTTTTAAAAAATAGACGTGATTTCATGGCAATGCGATAACGTCTCGAAAGTAGGAGCAGGAACTTGGGGTAAAAAATGGAGATACGTGAGAGCTTCCTCGGTTACTTCTTGACTGTAAAGTACATAAGAAAAGTAAGAGTTAATGGCTGAAAGAAAAGTAATTTGAGAGGAATAACAATTTTACCTTTCTTGTCAGTCTTCTTGCTGGCGTCCTTTGTGTCAGCAACTTTGGCTTTGTCCGCCTTGTCGACCTCAGCTTTGGCTTCGGGTTTCTTCTCGGCTAAAATAGACAAATACAAAATCTTCAATGAGTTACACGGCTCAGCAGTTAAAGGAATAATTAAAGTAGAAGGTTAGGGATAACTTACCTTTCTTAGGCATGGTAAGAATGGACTTGGGTTTTTGCGCTGCGGTATAAAAATCTGGGACTATTGCGACTGTAGTAGCAACGGTAGCCTTACGTAGTGCGTAGTAGGGACCAGTGGAGCGGGCCTTTTATAGCAAAAGCTCCGCCGAACATTCTCGAAGTTTTCGGTTTCTTGAACCCAGGATATTCGGTGCGCCTGGGATAGTGGTCACGTGACGCAACGGAATAACCAGCTCAATGCGGAATCCTTCACGTTTGTCAATAACAAACCCCACTGCATTCCCTTTGTTGTTGCCCCTACATCTCTATTGATGTCTTTTGGCGCAATTCGCAAGCAATTGTCCTAAGAAATAGGGAACGGTCGTTTATAAGCCTGCTAAAACCTTAAACTCGTAAAATTTTCGCTATTGGTTGCGTATCAAAAGTTTGACTTTACATTCGGACTTAAGCGTTTGAGGCAAGCTTTATATTTACCAAACAGTGGGTTAGCGTGACAGGAAGTGTCCGATAAGCTTGAGCTCGGAAATTTTTCGTTGTATAGATGGAACACAACTTCCACCCAATGGTGAAACCAGCCGAGGGTCACGTGTCCGCCCAGAACACGACCTAAACATGTAATCTTGCCAGCCCTGCGACGTCGTCGACATCATCGACGTTGGATTGCAGCAGTGCAATTCAGTTCGGACGCTCTGCCTGACGCTCTTGATACTTTCCTAACAAGGCTGGCTTCTTAGCGCCGGTGTTGCGTCGCTCAATACTCATCGGAAATGCCTCCCAAGAAAGGTAGGTAACAAGAGCTAATTTTCTCTCAAGTGCCCCCGGGCAGTTTGAGTCCTTCTAATCTTGACACGTTATTTCTACCCTTGCACTTTCTTTATTTTAGGTGATAAGGGTGGCAAGGGCGGCGATAACGTAAGCATAGCCTGCTTTCCCAGTTTGGGTTAATTAAGGATTTTGTGTCAATTTTCTAGAAAGGGGCAGATAAGAAGGATGCGGCCAAAGGAGGGGATAAGAAGGACAAGAAAGGAGGTAAAAATTGATTCTTGTAAATATTTTGGTTTGGTCTGAAAGTATCTTGAATAGAACGTTTCACCTGTACAAACATTTTAAAAGTATATTTGGTGTTTTGTTTTTCAAAAACTCTTTATTTAACTGTTTTTTCGCTTTTTTTGGCTTTTTAAAAATGTATGTAGGCAAGAAGTGAAGATGGAATACGATTTTCGTAACGCACACACAATAAGCAGCTGGTTTAGTTAGCGTTGAATACTTTCTTGTCTTATCCACCTTATTGGTTTGTAACGTTTGTTGGTGCTCTATCTGACCGGCGACCCCGCAGCTCATCATTGATCTAACCGCTGAAAGAAATCATGTGACCTTCCCTCGTAGTCAACAAAGCCTCGTCACACACAAAGAATTAGTCGGAGTCGTTTGCCAAGTACTCATTTTTTACCTCCTTTTATTTTCGTTTGCATTTGGTTTACCTTTCCTAGTCATCCAATTTAACGAAAACGTCGTTATGGCAAGCGTTATAGTTATTCACCTGTTATAAACAAAATTATTCGTTTCCCCCGTTTGTAACGTGTTATTGTGATAATGTCGGAATGGTCGGATTTTAATATATATTATATACTCTAATTTGTAGAATTTATTTATTTAGTTTATTTTTTACGTTTGTAGTAACATAATTGTACATCAGATAATAGGTACTAAGAGTGATACAAAGATTTTCTTGGATTTAAATATTGGACAATTTTGACACGGACATGCATATGTGCACAAAATGGCGAAGATACGACGCTGCGCTGTTAGGAGCTAAAGTTAGCGTGGCTCGTTTTAGCTTTTATCATTTTGGTGGCTTGGCGCCCAAATTTCCGCTGCTTTGGCCCGGATTCATCGGATCGTACGCCATGTAAGTACCGCTATTACTGCTTTCACAAGAACAAACAGCGACCTTGGTCCAGTACGTGCGGCCGGTAATCATGCTTAAATCTCCCCGGTGAATCGAACTGGTAGTATCATCTGTTTACATTTTTTTAATAAATTAAACTAAATTATGACTTCATGAAAAGAAAAGTTGATGAAATTTTAGTAAACATGTAGTCATTAAAGCGAAATTTTCTACTAACTTTAGGTAAGGTTAATTGCCATAAGTATACCTGCTCTCCAGTACGTAGGGCGAGCGGAGACGAAGCTGGGTCCATAATTGCGTAATATGCGATCCATCGTAGCTTGGCGACGGCAAAGTAATTCCTGTGGAACGCGAGCAAACATGCCTTCGCTTAACATCCATTGATCCCGCAATGCCATCGAGCTTTGGACCTAAAACTCACTTGTTTATTTCTAAAACGGCTAGTTTATTTATAAGAACTTTTTTTTTACCTGACGGATAAGCGTGGTAAGTTGCGTGACAGTAGCACTGTCGCGAAATGAGTCAACGAAGGCACTTAGGACCGTAAATTTGTCTAGCAAAGCCGATTCTCCCAGGTTCATGAGAAAGCGTAATTGGTAGATGATGAGGTCCGCTTCGAAACGTTGAAATGTGGTGCTATTCGCCATTGGAACATTAGTGACGTTGAAATTTCTTGTCGTCAAATTAGCCATCGTGGTGGTGCCAGTGGCTGGCGAAGCCGGAGTACTGGACGTATTACTGGGAGACGTGTAATTGAACCTGGTCGTGGTACTGGGTGTCGTAGTTAGATTAGTAACGTTGAAAAAAATTGTCGTCAAATTAGCTCTCGTGGTGCCGTTGGCTGGCAATGCCGTAGTAGTGAATGTATTATTGGGAGTCGCATTATTGAATATGGTCGTGGTAGTTAGATTAGCGCGAATAGTGACAGTCGTTTGATTAGCTATCGTGGTAGTAGCCAAGGTCCTCGTTGTTGGGTTTGAAGATTGGGTCGAAGACGATGAAGGTGTCGTTGTGGTATTGACCAGGTAACGGCGCACGTCCTCGATGACCGTGTACAGCGAATCGATCATGGATTGCACTACCGAAGAATCAATCGGCATTCCGTAGACCAGATCAGGCATGCTCCTGTAGAAATATGGCTTGAAACACATAATTTCTTGCAGATATTGCGAAGATGTGAGCAAGGAAACTTCAACTTTTTTGACAAATATTTTTTGGAATCGAAATTCGGAAGATTACGTACACGTTTAGTACTGGAATTAATACTTCCAACGAATCAAAGCTTCGCGGAAGTTGCTGTTTCAGCATCATAATCAAAACTTCTCGGACTACGGCTACCACATCTGCAGGTAAACCAGAGTATTTGGAGGTTGACTTGGATAGATTGTCAGGTGCCCATAACAGTTGATTGAAAAACTTGGGTAAGGCTGAAATGGCCATGAATAATTATGTTTACAATTCATTTGCTGAATTTGTAACATTTTTGCTTTTAGATTCTTACCTTTAGCTAACTGAGAATTCGGGAAGGGAAGAGGCCATTCAGGAAGGGACATGTACATACTCAAAGTCTGAGCTAACATCGCGTGGTAGTTTTGCCCTGGATACCTTAAAAAATTGCACAGTATAAATATAATTATGTATTTTAAAATATTTTGTTTCGACAAATTTACTGTGCCCATTCTGCTTCTCCTCGTGATCCGTTTCTGCTAGTCGAATTGTCGTAACCTGGGTCATAGCCTGGGGACGTTCCAGGATTCATCATCATATTGTTGAAGAACATCCCTAAGGCGCCATCCATGAACTGCTGCATCAAGCCCTGCCCATTTACGCCGGCAGCCGTTAGCAGACCCGAAACTGCTTGCAAAACGGTCCCAATCCGCTGTTGTTCAGAAATTTGCCAGTAATTCTGCTCCAATAAATATAAAAATGTTTTTTATATAACTCCAATTATTAAGTACTATTTAAGGAATATTGCATCCATGTTCTGTGTACCATTAAGGATTGAGTGGCAAATTTGGCGCGTATTTTTGAAACAAGTTGGCCGAGACCGTCAACTGTGCTGGTACTAGAGTCCATTTCCAAAGTATTCGTAGGACAACTGCATGACGCTTTTTGTAGTTAGTAAAACATTTTATTTATAGTTAAGAGCCAATATTACTCGATTTTAGAGCTTTCACTTTGCAAGTCCCAGTACGTAGTCAAAGCAGCGTTTACGTCATCGTTATCCACTACGGTAAGCTTCTTAAACGTTCTATCGTCAGTCTAAATTCAGAAATAATTTAGAGTTTTTGAACAGTTGTTGATCTGAAATTGAGCGAAGGGCTTTAGTTTACTTTGTACTCATAGGCTTTGAATTCGCCGTATCCGTAAGGAATACCAGCGGTGTAGAACCAGGCTCGTTTTCCGTCATTAATTTCTTCGGGAACCACCATACACGTCCCAATCTTGGCTCCCATCAAATCTGGCGATCCTAGAATTAAAAGAACCAACCTAATTAATAATTATAAAATTTTTCGAGGAGATTGGTGATATTCATCCCCAATTGCATTGTTTACCCCAGCAATCGACGGTAACAGGAATAACTGCAATATTATTCTGCATGTTGCTATCCGGGATTTCTGCGAAGGGGTCCAATCGAATTACTATAGCTGCCATTCCACAGAGATAAGGCTTAGGCACAATCAAGCCGTACAAGTTGAAAAGTTCAATAGACGCATTGACAGGAACGGCAGAAATGCCAGTACCGCCATTTCTGAGTATGATGTCTCCCAAGCGACTTTGCGTTACTTCCATTGGTACTGTCCTGTGAATAATTCGAAAGTCTAATTTAGATAAAGCAATTCTTTTGATTTGTAGTCTATATAGATTTTACCCTAGTGTTATCGTATCGGTTGACATTTTCCGTAAATAAACCCACAGTTTGAGTTCATCGAGCGGCGTTCGAGTTACGAGGGCGGGGCCTCTGGGATTGCGAATAGTAATGGAAAGATTTGAAATCGCATCGCGTAGCGTAGTTTTGCCGGGAATAAGAATAGGGATGTTATCGTATGAATTGTTGGCACCCATAGCGGCCCACTTCACGTCCAGGACCAAGTCAACGTCTATAAAAATTTAAAATAGTCAGTTTTAGTCCTTCAAAATCGATTAGAAAATAATACAAATTGCAAATCGATTTAAAATGAAGATAAATTGCAAATCGATTTTCTGGTAACAATAATTAGTTTGAAAAAGGTGTCAGAATTGTATAAAACGTACTTTGCTGGTTACAAACCACTTGTATTGGTGCAGACTTGTATGAAATCCATTCTTCTAAGGCAGGATTGGAAAGAGATGTGGTCAGATACAAAGTGGCTCGTAAGTAGAACGACCCACAGCCATGCAGTGAAGCGTTTAATTGCGTCGCTTGTCTGTCTAAGGCGAAGTCAAATGAACTTCCGATGATCGAAAGATTTGAAACTGTAGATAATTTGGCGAAATAATGTTACCGGTATTTTAACAAAAAATTTATAGATTTTATACTTCTAGATGTCACATCCCAGGTATTGATAAGTAGTATTCCACTAATAGCGTAGGAAGCTGTACTTTCTATGCTTTTGCGTTTAACCCGAGGCGAAATATTCGACCAATCAACTCTTAGGGTAGCCGTAGCTGAGTTATTTCTTAATTCCGGGATTACTTTTCCGTCATTGTTTGTTATAGTCACTGTAAGTCCATCGCAAACGTTCTACAATGAGTTATTTTACTTTAAGATTTCTATTGAAAACTTTTGCTATAACTGTCCTAACTTTCTTGCACTTTATTAGAACTTTATTAGTCATTTTTGTGCTAAGACGAATTTTCCAGTAATTCATGCCTTTTGGTTAATTTATTGATTAGGGAAATATATTTTTCTTACGGCTAAAGAGCTCATATTACTGGACCATAACTGCCAGAAAGTTTCACCGTTTCGGCACTTTAATTCTTGCACCAGGAGGCATCGCACTGACGTAAAGAGATTTCATTTTATATTTCTATTATATTATTTTCATTATATGAAATGAATTAAAATGAGAATACTTAAGCTTACCTTGAGATACAGCAGAGAGAATAACAATCGTAATAAAATACGTCAATTGAACCATTTGAAAGAGTTTGAGATCACAGGTTGTTAAATAAAAATATCCTATATTGTGCAATGTTACGTTAGTCCTGAATACGGATAATCCGTTGGCTTGGGGTGAGTTTTTGGGACCTTCTAAAGAGTTATTTGGCATACTGCATACTTTAAATGCTTTCACACTAGGAAAGTAAAAGAAAACGGTGGCCATGCACATGCGTTCGTTCTGTTGTGCTTTCCGTTGCTCACAACAATAGTCCGTTGCCAAGTTCACACGTCCAAGATACACTAAAAATGACCTTTGTTATATCAGCCCAAGAATCGGGATCCATTAATTGAGTGAACGTTTGACGTGCGACAAGGACTCTTCCCTTAGGAAGGTGACTTAAACTAGAATGGTTGCAATAGTAATGGAATTTATCGATTGTTAACCTTTAGGTGCTCTGTTTGGGAACTGCATTGTTAATGGACGAGATGAAGCTTCCTTTATTATCCAAGGCAGCCAAGGAAAGAAGGAAAGGAAGCCAAATGTGCGTTTATGTTAGCTATTGGGGTGAAGGACACCTCGATCAAGGAAATAACCTTTGCATTAATCCAACCATTCTTCTTGCATTTCTCATACCTTAGCTAGCCTAATTTCTGTGAGTTTTGAAGTTAATGTCTTCTAGAATACAATGCTCTTGTACTATGTGTTGAAATTCAAAATGAATATAAAAAACTTGAAAGGATTAATTGGACTATTTATTGGAATTTTGTGTTTAAGTTATATAGAAAAATGTTAGGACACAAAAGTTTTTTTTTTCCTGAACTCAGATCTGGTTTAGTTTGTGTAGATGAAGGGATTTTTAAAGGATTCTTAATTATATGCACGAAAGTTATTTTTATCAATTTTTTAATTTTGGTTGTTTAAATAACCAACGCAAAGGACTATTGTCGGCTGGGGGCGTGGCGAGCTCCTGTAATCCTGCTACTGGGAGGCCTAGTTCTGAGGATGTCTTGAGGTTGAGATCACTGTATTGACTGGTCATCTATGTTGACCAAGGCGTCCGCACTAAGCTTGGCATCAATATGGGATCATTAGCGGATGCTTAATGAGTCCAGGTTGCATAATGAGGGGCGTATCGGGTCAGGGGGGAAACTCAGCAGCCAAAAGTCCCCGTGTTGGGCAGTAGTGGGATCGCGCCTGTGAGTGGGTGCCAGTCAGCAACTCAGCCGAGAAAGCCAGACCAGTAACTTTTTTCCCGCAGATTTAAAGCCTTCTAAATATAATTTTTAATATGATATTTATCTTCTAAATAATCTTAAAAATTACGTTTTTTTAACAATTTCATAACTTATTTATTTATTAATATAATAAATTAGATATATATTAACAATTATTAAAAATTACTAAATAACAAACTAGTTACCAGTTTATTAATAAATAATTATTTTAATAAATAAAAAAAAGAATTAATTATTTAGACATTTAGTTGTATTTTTAGTTTATTGTAAGTCGAATGGAATGGAATTGGGGTTGAGATGTGCTTTCGGTATCAGTTATGAAATACAGTACATAATGTATTGCACTAAAATAAAGATTTGTCAATAAAATACACCGAAATAGCACTACAATAACGCAGTGAAGTTAAATAATTTGAAAATCCTTTCTTAGGTTCCAGGTTACCCGACGGAAGTTCGGAATTTGACGAGAAGGGAGTTTGGAAGATTCATATTTCTGCGAAAGAAGCAAAGAAAGCGAACGATTAGGAAATTATGTAGGAAAAATTATTTAAATTTGGAAAATTATTAAGAAAAAATACCTACCTTGTACCACGTTCAGGAAAGAATGAATGGCTCGCACTAGTTCTGGATCCAATCCATTACTTTGCAAATAACGACGTAGGAAACACCAAAAATCCACGGCTTCCCTAATATTTTCGATTCGCTGCTCCAAAATCACCAGATCTGCAGCAGCCGTACAGCGATGGCAGTCTCGTGTTCTCCATAAACGCCCAGGTACATATAGCTGTTGCTGGAGCCTCATTGCTGCCCGACGCTGCCTTCTTAGTTGTCGTTGAAATCTACGGTGTTCTTGTCTGTTAGTGCTGGGAGCAGTTATGGATGTAGGGTCATTAGTTGACTCGACAGAAACCGACGAACATGCGGTGGAATCAACAGGTTCCAAATCGGAGGCAACCTCAGCTAGAAGAGTGAGATCGTCAAAGATTGTGTCGTGCTTCATTCTGAAACTAAACCAAAAAACTACATTTACATTAATCTAATCCAAAAATAACAAAAACATTTTGAATATAAAACTTCGAATCTAAGGTTAGAAGCTGAAAATGGTCAATCGAACAGAAATAAAGAGAACAAGACGAATATTACTTGAGCCGATTACTGTTGCTGAATAAATGCTCCTATATCAGTTTAAGGCCTTTTTATACTGCTATGCACAGATTTCAACTATACTCAGGTCACTGGGATTAACCTTAGCGAACTTTCCCCACCTCTGACAGTCCCTTAAGGCCACTGTATACCACTTTCTCTTAATGGGCAACTTACATGGGAAACTGTCCTCTAGGGTGCCTGTACTTGTAACTGTCGTAAACGATTTCGGACAAAGTACTCAACGGATTGAATGATTTTTGCACTAAAATTCATAAGTAAAAAAGATCTCGCAGATATCGAGAGGACTTTTTTTGGATCATTTTATCGAAAAGCTCAAAACTTTGGAGTCCTCCTGTCGTTCAACCGAAATTTTTTTTAACAATATCTCGACGTCATCTGCAAGATTATTTTTTTCTCATATTTACTGTAAAAACAGATTTTAAAAACACATGATGGTTTTTGCGGAATCGTTCACGACAATTTCCCATGTAAGTTGCCCATGAAGAGAAAGTTGTATACAGTGGCCTTAAACTCCCCTGTTTCTGTGTAATAACAGCTTTATCTCCCTTGGTAATAATGCTATGCTAAAGTGCGTAATAGCTTTAAGGACAGGTTTATTCAAACTGATATAATTAACTACAAAATAGAAAGCACAAAAAGTAGAGGTTCGGTTAAACGCAAGAGTTCTGTTAAGCGCAATTCAATGTTAAGTGTGATATATTTTAAAATAAATATGAGACGTTTCACTTCCTTATCAGTTCCATTGGAAATATTCTTTGTTTTTTCGCAGAACAGAGGTTTGGTGGACTTAAACCATACTCTGGCAGAAAGTGCAATTACGTCCATTACCATTGTGATTACTTCCGGGCTGGCTTAGCACCCTAATATATTTCATAAGCAAGTCTTTGTGGGCTTTGGCAAGGGCTTTGGGTTGGCATTTTTCGGGACACTCGAGAATTTTCCTGTCAGATTGGTTAGTGAAACCACAAAACCCGTAAAGTTTTATCCGCGTTGTTTTGGGAATTGTCTTGCTCTCGAAAAGGGTTTAGCCAGGAACTTGAGCAGAAATACGAGTCTTTAGTCATGAGCAAAAAAAGAAAACTGTTCGGGCAAACCACAGAGGTCTAATTAAGCCTCGTTAGATTGGTTTACCTTCATTGAAGGGAAATCAGCCTAGAGAGGCCGAATTAGACCTCTGTGACTTTCCAGATTTTTTTTTTTTTTTGCTCAGGACTGTACTCATATAGGTGCAAAGAAGAGAACCATAGATAGGAAAGATCAACTCCGACTACCTGAGTTAAACATGTAAGTGAGTCGTCTAGAAACAACAATATTCATGCTAATGATAATCAACTGTACATCTTACCTGATTAAGTTAGGACTAGGATGACAAAATAGCATTTCGTCGCTTCATAAAACGTTTTTCTCATAAAAATATAAAAAATAACCAATACGAATAAAAACCGGAATGGGTCTCTTTTCTAGTGTAGGCCTTGACTGATCGCAAATGCACGCAAATAATGCTCTGAAAAAACATTCATCGGCCATACGTGAAGACGTCATTTTTTCTGGATAGTTTTGCTAATTTTTTCATTAATTTTTCTGGAAATGTTGTCGGAATGTAACTTCTGACATTGTTGGCACCGCAGGTTTGTTTCAGTACGATTGTTTGAATATCGTCGTATCCCGCAGCTTTGTCCTTCTGTAGGCTGTCCAAAATGTAATTTCTTGAACCGTAAATTCAGAGGAGTATTTGCATCGGCACGGTCTTGCACGATAGGGCTTAGATCGGGAGTGAAAGCCACAAGTGTTCGGTACATCAGCGACTGTAACTCCGCCAATTAAGTTTTCGACTATTTAATTGAGATACTGAGTCTTCGAAGGGCAAACCGTCGTCATTCTTAAGTTGCTCCAACTTGAATTTGTTATTGTCGTTGCGTATGGGATCGATCCAGATTCCAAATGGTTTTTTGAGCTAGTGCGTTTAGGAATGTTTTTCTTTTATCATGGCCTATTGAATTATAGTAGCAAGCATTCCTGCTGCTCTTTCGATACTTTGTATTTCGGAGAGTTCTCAGAACGTGCTCACAGACTTTAGTAATTCTTTTGCAATATGGGAGCGAACATTATTCCAGTTTGCTTTGTTATAACTCCAGGATGGGGTTTGGATGTGAAGCAGTATCGCTGAGTGATCGGATTCGTTGAAAAAATCTTCGTCATTAAACAAAACCCAACGCACTTTATTGGAAATGTTTGGTGACACCCACGTCAGGTCAACAGTTGAAATATGGCCCCGCTCGCTGTGGAAAGTTGGGACATTCCATTCATTCAAAAGAACCATGTTTTGTGCGGAGATGAAATCGTACAATTGAGTGCCTGGTGTGTCAGGGGGCTTGTCTTCCCATAGCCCAGGGGTTCTCAAACGGTGCGCCGCGGCGCCCTGGTGCGCCGCGTTGAGCTTGCAGGGGCGCCGCGGAAGGTTCCTACATTTTTAC
>JAGJRP010001596.1:0-11070 GCA_022832235.1 Lepidurus couesii
TAAGATAAGACAAGTAGAACATTCTTATTTTTCTGCCTTCATTAGTTTGAAAATTTAAAGTTGCACATTAATTTCCTTACTTATGGTTAAGCAAAAGCCAAATTGAAAATCTGGAAAACTGTTTTCCACTATAGATCGTTTCACTATATCTTTGTAAGAAAAGTTATCGCGCAACCCATTGCTACGGACAGAAGCAATGCGCGTTTGTTCACACCCCATGCAAGACACGTTGCGCCCCTTGCGGTAGCGTGGGTATAACAAGCGAAGCTTTACGGGAACCTTCGCTTTTACTACGATAATGGTAATGCAATGCTTATTTTTAGAAGGCCCAGCTAAAGTCAGCTTTCATCGTTGCTCAACAATGAAGATAGTGAAGCGTATAACAAGCTATCGTGCTGGTACGTTTGTATGTTATTAAATTTAACATTTAACGTGAACGCATTTGGGATATGCAAGTGAGAACAGATCTAAAAAGAAATATATTTACCACTGCTTCCTTCCCAAATTTCTGCTGGAGGCGATCAACACGTTCGTTCTTTTCCTTTTCAAACGTGTTCTCTTGGCAATGTACGAGCTGGGTATTTACTTTCTCCAGTTTAGCCTCTACATTCACTTTCTTTTCACGGGCTAAACTCACCGCCAATTCCAGACTCACTATTTGCTCCTTCATACACTCTTGCTTATGCAACTCTTCCCTGAAAATATAACAATACAAGAGGACAGTTTATTTACCTCAATCCTTTCATAACATCACTTCTCACGTCATTACTTACGTGAGTTTTATGGTCGTTTGAGTCAAAGCTTCTTCCATAGAAACAATGTTCGAATTCGCTGCCTTCAAACCCTCTTCATATCGCTGGACTTGTTCTTGACACGTCTCGACTTGCTTTTCGAACGCTTTTAAGATTAAACCTTGGGTTTTTAGTTCCTCCAATTCCGGTATTTGGGATAAGGACTCTAATTCCACCTGTCGAAGTTTCGCCATCTTTTAAAAAAAAAAAAAAAACACAAGAAAATTAGCAAAATGCAAACGCAAAGTGACACAAGTTGTTTTTTTTTACCTGCTCATCGCTTAAATCCAGTCCACCCTCTTTTACTCGTGCGATCTCATCCGTTTTCCCCGCAATTTGATGTTGAAGCGACGCGATCTTGTCCTTATAACCTNTAAGATAAGACAAGTAGAACATTCTTATTTTTCTGCCTTCATTAGTTTGAAAATTTAAAGTTGCACATTAATTTCCTTACTTATGGTTAAGCAAAAGCCAAATTGAAAATCTGGAAAACTGTTTTCCACTATAGATCGTTTCACTATATCTTTGTAAGAAAAGTTATCGCGCAACCCATTGCTACGGACAGAAGCAATGCGCGTTTGTTCACACCCCATGCAAGACACGTTGCGCCCCTTGCGGTAGCGTGGGTATAACAAGCGAAGCTTTACGGGAACCTTCGCTTTTACTACGATAATGGTAATGCAATGCTTATTTTTAGAAGGCCCAGCTAAAGTCAGCTTTCATCGTTGCTCAACAATGAAGATAGTGAAGCGTATAACAAGCTATCGTGCTGGTACGTTTGTATGTTATTAAATTTAACATTTAACGTGAACGCATTTGGGATATGCAAGTGAGAACAGATCTAAAAAGAAATATATTTACCACTGCTTCCTTCCCAAATTTCTGCTGGAGGCGATCAACACGTTCGTTCTTTTCCTTTTCAAACGTGTTCTCTTGGCAATGTACGAGCTGGGTATTTACTTTCTCCAGTTTAGCCTCTACATTCACTTTCTTTTCACGGGCTAAACTCACCGCCAATTCCAGACTCACTATTTGCTCCTTCATACACTCTTGCTTATGCAACTCTTCCCTGAAAATATAACAATACAAGAGGACAGTTTATTTACCTCAATCCTTTCATAACATCACTTCTCACGTCATTACTTACGTGAGTTTTATGGTCGTTTGAGTCAAAGCTTCTTCCATAGAAACAATGTTCGAATTCGCTGCCTTCAAACCCTCTTCATATCGCTGGACTTGTTCTTGACACGTCTCGACTTGCTTTTCGAACGCTTTTAAGATTAAACCTTGGGTTTTTAGTTCCTCCAATTCCGGTATTTGGGATAAGGACTCTAATTCCACCTGTCGAAGTTTCGCCATCTTTAAAAAAAAAAAAAAAAAAAAAAAAAAGAAAATTAGCAAAATACAAACGCAAAGTGACACAAGTTGTTTTTTTTTACCTGCTCATCGCTTAAATCCAGTCCACCCTCTTTTACTCGTGCGATCTCATCCGTTTTCCCCGCAATTTGATGTTGAAGCGACGCGATCTTGTCCTTATAACCTTCAATCTCCGCGTCCAGGGCTTCGACCGTAGTATTCGATTGCTGACAAGTGCCTTTAGCTTTGGACAATTTGGAATTCAATTCTTGCATACTTCGCTCCACGTCTGCCACGACTAACTTTTGCAACGCTACTTCATTGTCCTATTGCCCCAAAAATAAAGAAAAAACATTATATGCATTTAAGAAAATAAAACAAAAAATTACGAAAATAATTTATACCACTTTTCGAAGATCTTCTTCCGTCTGCTCCAAGTCCGCGTTTGCGTTAGTATACGCTTGTTGTTGTTCATTGCAGTTATCCTTCGCGGAAATTACGTCGCTTTCATCTCGGGGGAAGTTAGTGTGGGTTTCCAAGTAATCTTGACGAGCGTGGAACAGTTGAAACAAGTAGTACTTTTTACGTTCTTCGTGTAGAGTGACTAGGTACGCTTCCCTGTTTCGGTCCATTTCTGTTATGTTGCCCTGCAGCAATTTGGCTCGCAGTTCGCGTAACCGCTCCTTGAGATTCAGTTCGTTTTTGCGCTTCGAGTTCATTTCTTTAAGCCACATAGCTTCCTCTACGTTCAGGGCAGAAACACTAAAAAGAACGATATATTAATAACTTATTGCGCGTTAAATTATTATAATTTTGGCCCTTGGAGAATCTATTTCCAACGCAACGTACCCGGAAACGTTTTCGAAAAGAGACACAAACTCTTGTTTACGCATGAAAGGCAAGGATTCCACCGTGTTTTGAAACACCAAACATTTAGACATAAAGTCGAGCCCACATTCCATTAGTCGCTCCAGCATTAACTGGCAAGTAACTGGCTATTTTTAAAAGAAAAAGAAACATAAATGAAGTGATTTTTATTTTAGAAAAATAGGAAAAAAGTTTTTAAAAAATACCTGATCGTCGATTAAGCTTGAGCTTACGGAATCCACCAGTTTTCGGGTGAATTTAATTTGGGAACCGTCGTTCTTAATAAAAGTCGCAGATACGGAAGTAACGCAGCATTGGGAACCAGCCTGTGAACAGGCCAAAGAATTGCCGGAATTGTGGATTTCGTCTGTATTTCTGACGCGTAAAGCATTGTAATTTGCACCCAGTAGGAAGGCAAGGGCATCCAGAAAATTCGACTTTCCTAAAATAGAGTGTATCACGAAGCAAATAAATAGATAAACCCTTGTAAAAAAATTTAAAAAAAAAGATTTTGTTTAAAAAAAAAAATTGTACATATTCATAAAAGGTACCTGAACCGTTGCGACCAAGCAATGAAGTTAGTTTTCCGAAGGGACCGATCAAGACTTTTCCTTTGAAGGATTTAAAATTCTCGAGGGTTATACTCTGAAGCTGAACTGGACTTGCGATTAATGTCATCTTGAGTGGTTTAGTTTACTATCAGTATCACTGGGTAAAAGCACTGAACAAAAAAGAAACAAGAGCAATCTGAAGTCAACAACCTGCCGTTAGTAGACATACGGACAAATCACGGAATAGCTGAATTACACTGATAACACACGGATTAGATCGAATTTCCTCGCTATCAACAAAGAAACGGTTGGAAAAACGGACTGGCTTGGGTTGATGTTCTCGATAGAGAACCGTGCGTTGCAAGGGGAAAAGGGGCTTTTAGCATTGTCTTCCTAGATGGTAACATTGAATTCAGGTTCCCGCGTCTTTTTTGGTTTTGCTTGTTGTACCCTAGCTATCATAAGGTGGCGCACCTGTATTGCTTCTACGTATAATTCTACGAAAATTTCAACCACAAGCACCGAAAATTTACTGTATTTAAACCATTTTTACTTTCATTGGAATTTTATTCATTACCGTTGTGAACGAATTCAGCAAACCATAACCGAAGCAAAAATATGTAAAAGCAATTATTAAAGTAACCACAAGGTCAGCAGCAAGTTGCTGCTGACCTTGGGGTTGCTGGCAGCAACCCCAAAAAACTTTGAAGCTGACTTCGAGTGAAGTTCTGGTATATAAAACAACAACTAATTAACGATACGTTCTGAGCCTGGACAGGCTTTCAGAATGTATCGGGTCTGTATACAATTATCACGGTAGAAATGAAGCTGTGGAGCTAGAAATATATCACGACATTACACGAACGATGACTCACTGATGGGTTGTTATAGACAGGCACTGGGGCGAAATTTGCTGGAAGTACCATCACCCATCTCTACATATTTTTGATTCTCTGCACACGAATTCCAAGTGTGACTCAAACGGTTACTAAGAAGGAAAGAAAATGCATGAAAACAAACACAATTAAAATATTTAGAAAATAGAAGAAAATCTTACACTTCTGGGTAGCGGTCTAATTCTGAAACTTCAACGCTGGCAACGTACAAGCTTGTATTGCAATTCACTGAATCGCAAAACCTGCTGTTAGCATTCCATTGAAGTTCAACTCGCTGGACTTTCCCGACATACAGTGATGATGTGAGAAGGAAGCTCTTTTCTTGGCCATGATTAAATGTATCGCTTCCACTGTAACAAGATAAACTCATCAACCTGACCACTTAAGGTAAAGGAACAAGAAACACCTACGGGGCAGTCAACATTTCTTCCAGGAGCTGGTATTTATCACCATATAACGACACGCTCAAATTCCCGTTCACCCGTTTGCTGGCTTCTGCAGGGTACGGCAGGGTGAGCTTGATATGATAGTGGAACACTAGAGCAATATACCTTAATTCCAATTAAGTTTAAGCCTCACTTGAACAAGCCCTACCGCAGTACGGGGCATTGGCTCCGGTTGTCGTGTACATTTGGACGTTTGTACGATTCCCTACCGGGTACATATCTTCCATTCCCATTCGAGAACAATGCGTATTATCTCGTCCACATGAATAGCATTCGCCCTAGGATAATATAAAGAAAGGCCATTCTGGAATGATGTTTAAATATGAAGCGAATGTTTTTACCCTTAGGTACGTGTCATAATCAGGGCATTCATATGCTACGTACTGGCATAAGGGATTTAGGGAATCGATGAACAGACTAACAGACCTTCGGTGATTACAAACAACGAAGTCTTCTACTGCAGCCTCAAGATCGCTGGGTATTTGACTGATCGGAATCTCCACTATACTACAGCCTGGCTGGCGATAGGCACCATTAACGTAATAATCTACGTGACCCACAGGCTGTCTCAAACCAAAGCCTATACGAAATGATTAACACACCTCTTCTTTTCAAAAGAAGAACAAGTACCCAACATCCAAACAGGGTTTGCATCAGTGTGTATAGCGTCGACAAACTGGGCATCAGTCGGATCCAAACGAACAACTGTTGGCATCAACTCGAAATTGGGCCCAGCAGGATCCAGCCCTATATTTATTCACTTTTAGAATAGCACTTGAAGTAACGAAGAATAAAACAGAAATAATACAGGAGTGTGTATAGATACCTGTAATGCGTCCCAAGCCAGGTATTTTCTCACCAGCATAACCCGCAGTATGGGCACCTAAACTGTGACCAATCAAGTGTATATTGGCTGGATCCACCCCAAACTTCGCCTAAAGATTTTCTGTTAAACAAAGGCAGTAATGCACGAACGGTTTAGCTTCCTCACAATCAAAGTATTCGCCAAAAGAGCAACTTCAAGACCCACCAAGCGAATGTTGGCAGTCGCCTGCGCATAGAATGGATGAGATCCACCTTCCCAGTCCGTTACAATAACGTTGTAGTCACCATGTTCCAGCAAGTTCTTGGTCATGTCCTAGAAGTGTACCAACACAGCGACGGTTTCTTTAATAGATTCCACGAATACTGAAATATGGCTACTAACTTTAACCCAAGGTCTATAACCGCTTTCTAAGTAGCCGTGAATGATGAATAAGGTATTCCTGGTAGTATCAAACGTCGAGAGTTTAATGGATCCAGTATCACTAGCACGCAGCATGTGACCCTAGATTGAAATCAGAAAAGAATCATAGTGCATTGAAATAACACTAAATACTTTAAATTTTTTAGGCAAGTATAAAATTCTGACGTACCTTTGTTGCTTTTCTTGTATACAGGATGAACTGGGTATTGATGATTTTGCGTGGTAAAGGCAGTGGATTGAGCGGACGATACAATGGATGAAAGAATTCAAGCGTAACACTTATACAGCCCAGATCTGTATAACAAACGCCCCGTTCCACTAGAAGAATATTGTAGGAGTATAATGAAGGGAAACTTTTGAGTTGAGATACACAAGGACAAATTTAAAACTTACTGAGACTAGCTATTTGCGAATGTTGCCAGGGCAAGTGTGGCCATAAATATTGCAGCGTATCCACAGTCTCGGGTTTTAACCATGGTCCAAAAGTTTCCGGTTGTGTGACTGCTAGTCTTGCCCCGGACAGCAGGCAGAAATAGAGGAGCAGCATGTGCACACGTACATTACATCGCACATACATTATGTCTGGCTTTTTATGGGTTTTCACCTTCTGTGCGTTTTCTTTTCTTTCCGCGAATTTATACACTGTTACAGTCGGGCTGATTATACAAGAAAAATCAACCACTTCAATATATCTTTGGATGTGTACTCGTTACAGTTCTGATATACATGCAGCTTTGTGTAATCTATATGTACTGCACACGCTAAACGTATGAGTTATCTTATATACCGTGGAATAATGCATGGTAAGCACACGCGAAGCTCCGGGTCAGCATGAGAACAAGTATCAAGACGGCTTATTTAGGTATCGGGTGTAGTAAACTGCAACTGTTAATTATTTGGAACAGTGACAGCATGCATCTTGCAAAGATGCCCAGCACAGAGGCACTGATATCTTGGTATATATAGTCCTTCGTCGGCAGTAATTTAGGTAACGTTAGAAGCTTAAGATAATGCGTCGTACTGTAGTTTTTACGTTTGTTTCAGAATTTGCAACACGTGAAGTAATTTTGTTGCGTAAGAAAAATAAGCAACGGTGCTGGCTAATTTTTAAAATCATTCTTTAAGGTATTACATTACTGCAATTTAAGGTCTACAGAAACCCCAGATGCTATAAGTCACAGTCTCCCCTTACCAGATTGACCACACGGCAGCTTGCATCTCAAGAATTTCAGCTGTTATATTGTTTCTCTGGAAACCTCACAAGAGGGACTTCTTTGTGACACTCTCACAAGAACTTGTAAAGAGTATCACGCGCCGTACAACAGCAAGCCGCTTTTTCTTTTGTAGGTCATTTCAACGCCGAAAATCTGCGGCCACGAAGACTTTAGGCTGTGTTTCCACTGCCGACTCAACTCGGGTGTGAAGTGGGATTTCAACCCGAGTTCTGGAACTCGCCAATGGTCAGCAGGGTCGTGTGACATTAGGTCACTTTGAAGGTCGGGTATGAGGAAGTACAGTACTGTCAGTAGCTCAGTACGTGTAAAAAAAACGACCCCAACAAACCGTACTGTCTGGAAACGTGCGTGTCTGGAAACAGTTTTGCGAATAGCCGTAATGCTATTTCGTAGTGCTGTTCCCAGACGCACAGTTGCGGGCCATTAGACGGTGTATGCTGGGGTCGTTTTTTTTTTTTTGAGGAATACTGTACCTTCAGCAGTAAACGAGTTCAGCGCACGTACCGCAAGTACGTAAGGAATCGCTACGTGAAACGCCTTCTTCTTATATTTATTATCCCGTTCTCCTGAACGAAAAGATGAGAATTTATGGTTTCCCACTGACGTACTCAGTGGGAAACAGTAAACAATAATTTACTATAAAAAAATGTCCAAAAACCAGTCACGCTTTACTCTTGGAGGGCCAAGTTTGATCTAGTGAAGCAACACACTGTAATAGTGACACTTCTATTTGTTCATGCACTTTTGGGCAGCATAAAAAGATTTGAAGCACACGAAAAAAAATAGTATATTAGATCCTAACATAGATTCGTTCTTCAAGCATTTCATCCCTACAGAGATAAGGCAACAACGAAAATTACACAAATGTCATTAGCTCGTTTCAGTCGTCGCCTTGGCCGCAGGTTCCACGTAGATCTTTAAGCCTCTCTCTTTCCTCGTGGACGGTACAGTCGTCGGAAACTCGTTTTGATTTAATCGCAAATTCTCTTTGCTGGCAAGTTCATTCCGTTCTTCATCACTCAATACCTTCAATACTTCCGTATTGTCCCTAGGGAAACAAGATCAGTCAACAAAATAATACTTAGATGGCATGGACTCCTTACTTGTAAAGCAACACGGCTCCATCTTCACTCACGTTCAAAGGCCATTCGTCAAGATCCTGGATTTCCGTCAACCACGTCAACTTGGAAGGGATACTGAGGACTGACATTTCGCAAGGAAACGTGCCTGGGCTTTTGGCGACAGCTAGATTCTCTATCGGAATCTCACTCATTTGCGACAGCTTCTCCTTCAGTGTTTCTCCTTTAACACTGGGAAGCGATACTTCAACAAACTGTTCCAGTACCATCTCACTGGGTCTCCAACGCCTCGTGAAAAGCGTCAATTCCGCCTTTTTAAGCTCGTCAAGTTTCTGGTGTGACTCAAGTTTCTAAGAAAATTCAAAGAAATCGTTAGTAATTCACATGCACTCCCTTAAAACACAATCTTCACATCTTTAAAGTAATGAAAGTAACAAGTAATGGGAGTAAATAAACTTGGAAGATTGCGTACTTGAAAAAACATTTCCCAGTTAGTATAGATAGCGATATCCGTGCCAAAGATCTGCGAGTTATGGTAAATGGACGCCGGATTCCGCCAGTTCTTTTTCCTCAAAATACACTCATCGGGATTCCACGCTAAGTCATGGTGAGTCCTGGCTTCTTCCACAATTTCTTTCTTGGCTTCGCCCACAGTCAGCCCGGATCTGACGACCCACTCGAACAGAAAGTTCGCGGGCTACAAATTTTCAAGCGAATTAGTTTGACAGTTAGAAAACGAATGGCTCAATCCCGCAGTGCTGTGGATACTATAGTATCCACAACACTGCGGGAGTGGTGTGGATACTATAGTATCCACAACACTGCGGGAGACAGAAGCCGTAGGAGACTCAATCCCGCGTGTTGTGGATACTATCCACTGCGCTGCGGCTTTTAGCGCCACTAACATCTAAAGACCGCAGTTGTGGATAAGGTATCCACAGAAATATTATGTAACACGCAGGTCGTTTTATATATATAAAACGAACTAAAAAATTAAAAGTGAAGCAGCGTTAAGCGTTGTTGGACAGCCCAAATATCGTGAGCTGGTTGGGAAACGTTACGATATCACTCTGATGATTTTTAATAAAAAACACGACTATATTTCGTTAATCGTGTGTACAGAAACAAAGAAATTTTGAGGGGTTACGAAAATCGACTAACCGTTGTCGAGAACGGAACGTGAGTGCCTACGTTAGCGAGAACATGCAATCGGGTAACAATGAATTTTGCAACAGTGAAATCCACCTTCCGTATCTAGTACGGAACAGTTGTTTTTATTAAACTTGTGAAGGAACATGTCAAATGGTTGCAATGCCAACGGTGCCGGGTCGTGATACCATCAAAATTGCCTTGCTAGTAATTTTCTGCTTGACAAAAAATAATCCTTCACGGTTCACATGTGAAATCTGTAGTGACGATAAAAGCGACTTAAGCGATTCATGTTTTGTTTTTTCTCGAAGCCAAGTTATACTGTCTTTTTAAATTAATATCTAACCAAGAAATATGCTATACTTAAACAAGAAATTTTGGATATTTGACCACGAAACCGTCTCCTATAGCAATAAGCAACTTGTAATAACATACAATGGGTCCTTTTAAAATCGTAAAGTCTCGTAAAATTACGAGTGGAAATAATTATAAAAGTTTAATAAAAATAACTCTTAACGCTGCTTCCCTTTTAATTTTATATTTAAAGCTGCGTGTTATATCATCATATTGTTGTGGATACCTTATCCACAACTGCGGTATTTAGACGTTAGTGGCGCTAAAAGCCGCAGCGCTGTGGATAGTATCCACACAACGCGGGATTGAGTCTCCTACGGCTTCTATCTCCCGCAGTGTTGTGGATACTATAGTATCCACAGCACTGCGGGATTGAGCCATTCGTGTTAGAAAAGCCTTCCCAAGAACACTAATTTACCTCAGCATCGTTGGGAGTCAGCTGGTAAATTCTACCACGGACTTCTCCAGGTTTGAGAGCGCGACCAAGCCGAACGACCAGCTTTGGGTTTTCGCCACAACTCTCAATAGTTTCGTTCATAGATAAACATTCTTTCTCCAAGCCTGAAGTAGTTTGAACACGGTAAATACGCAAGTAGTCTGCATGGACTCCTAAACGTGGTCCTAGGAACCACTTCAGAGCGGATAACCTTAGACGTCGATCCACACTCACTGTCGCAACTATTCGTTCGAAACGTAAACACAACAAGATAAACATAATCGATTAATGGAGCACAGTTAACCACGATTCTTAACATCTTAGATCAATACTACCAAAATAGCACAAAAAGAAGCCCAACCACGAAACCACCCTCATACACTAAATAATTGGCGTTTAAGGGAGACTATCATGAAAAAACTGAGTTTGTTCCAAAAATCAGACTATTGCTGATGATTTCCGTCTTGTTTTCCCCTTGTCGAAGTGCCTTTTTGTCGTAGGGATTATCAAAGCTTTTACGCTATTCGCTCGGCGAACTGGCGACAAGAACAATGAATTTTCAGGGTGCGTGACGTCACAGTCAGTAGGTCCTGCTACAATGCCGTACCGGACTTGTGCGCGCGGCATGACTCATAAGCCCAGGGGCGTCGCGAGGGGGGGGGGG
>JAGJRP010000156.1:0-74611 GCA_022832235.1 Lepidurus couesii
ATCAGGGTTGAACCCAGCAGAAGCGGGTTGAGGGATGTTCCGCGTCTGGCTGCTAGGTGGCCAGGAACAACCCAGGATTTCAACCCGCCAGTTGAAACGCAGCCTAATACCTAGGCTAGACGGGACAAGTTAATGTTAAGTTAATCAACTCTGAGTTAGTCCTTATAACTGAGTTAAATACATGCAACTTCAATGTCTTTAACTCAGGTAGAAGGATTAACTCGGAGTTGATGGTCATTAACTTGTCCCGTCTATAGCCTAGGTATAAAGACTAGTCAATCAAGCTTAAAACTACAAAATTTTCAACCTCCCCAAACCCACTGACAAACTCTATTCTTCCCTTTCCGGTTATAATGTCTCCTCTTTCTCCTTGTTTTTTTAGCTTATTAAGGCCACGCCCCCTGGATGGTGCCTGATTAAAACACAGTCCTCCCTAAACCGTTTCCCTTTATCCCCCACCAAATTTTGGCAGCCACAACTCAGTAGACTGTATCAGCCGCGTCTAGATTAATTTGGGGCTCGCTTCTCCCAACCGGAAGTCCGACTAAAACAGGGTAAAAAATACACTTTTTACGCCCGCTGATTCAATCTCATTTCCGAAAGCCCTCCGATCAATGAAATCAAGCTTAATTACCCCTAAAAAATTGCAAAAAGGGAAACACTACGGATCGGAATGTGAAAAAGGGTGTTACCAGCCTAAGAGACCCTCCCCCCCAAAATATATATATAGCTGTTTAGAAAGCACCAAGAGCTGTTGCGGGATGATACGGTCTCCGAAATCCATATTTCATGGCTGCTTGGGCGGGTTTTCACGATAAAAACCTCCCAAGTTGCTGGCTTTCGGCAGCCTGGTGATGGTTGCTTGCCTGGTTTGTGTCGACATGTATACAGAGCCAACGAGAATGATGGATGACTAATGATTCCCCTAACGGACCAAGCATATACCACAAGATAATAAAGGCTTACGACCAAACTTTGTAATAAATATTCCTTCCATAACTTCTAAAATATTTCTTATCTTCTTCTCTTTTAATATACCAATTAAAAACTAAATACCTTAATAAATATGTCACTATAATTTAAATCTTCGTAAGCCATGATAAATAAATAAATTTATTATTTTATTCATGGCAAAAAATCTTTTGTGGCAAAAATTCAATATTCAATTTATTTTTGCCAAAGAAAAGAGAAATAAGGCCAATCAGATATTATACAAAAATGCTTAGCTATACATTCTAGATTTTATAATTGTAGATGTTTACGACACTCAGAAACAATATTTTACTAGTAATTGCTATAACATTAATCACTTAATAAAAATAGGGAATAAATCTTTGTTAATACTTAAAAGCAAATTTACAAGACAATTTGGGGCAATTTCGTTTGAGGCAAAAAATGAAAAAAACGTTGATTTATATTCGCTTCCTTTCATTACTTGGAGAACTTTGCATGTCCCCGAATTCTTTTGTGACCTTTTTTAAGTTAAGTTAAGTTTTGTTAAGTTTTAAGTTTTTTAAGTTTCTTAAGTTGATGGGGAAGTAAAAGCTTTTGCTTGGGATGTAATTTGAGCAACGGATTTGCGTATCAGAACCGGCTTTTGCTCTGTGAATATATTGGACGACACTACACAGCGAATGTTTGGGTTGAACCTCTGGGAAAAAATGCAAACGAAACTGCTTTTGGCGCTGCCATTCATTTACCTCCACTTTTTTTATTTATTTTATTTTTTTCCCCTACTCAAAGAGAAGTTGCCAAAGAAAACGTTCTATACACCCTTGGCGTGTCAGTACTTTGAGCGGATAAAGGGGCCTCTAAAGTGACGTTCGAGTAGTCAGTACACGCCAGAAAGTCTCAAAATTCTTGATATTTCTGTGAAAGAAGTAGCATTTCTGCTCGGCTCGCAAAAGAGGGCCAAAAGATTTCTGCAAAAGTGTATATGACATTTTAGGAAAAACGATCCCGTTTTTTTTTTAAAAAGACGAAGAAATGGTTGCGCGCGCAGACATACATAAAACCCCTCCAGTGAATTACAGAAAGGACTTTTAAAACCTTCTATAACAAATCCCACCCCCTCCCCTTCACCCCCTAAATTTTATTTCCGGTTTTTATCTCTTTCGAAATGGCCTCGGGTCAGTCATATACTTGATGGAGCAAAAGAGTATAGCGAAAGGAGAGAGCCCTTTCCCCAAGAAGAGATGCCCCAATCCGGGATTTTCGTGGGGTAAAAAAGGGGGCAGTGAAGAAGGCGTGGCTAAAGGTCAAAACTTACGGAAAACCTTTTGTGTTTTGTTACTTTCCTTGAAAATGTAATATATGATATATTTGCGTGGTAAATATATTAAGTCCCGAAATGTGTTGGGAGGATATGTGAGCGTGGGCAGTTCCTGCCCCTGTAAGCCTGAAAAAAGGGGAAGAGTTTTCAGCCTTCACGCAGCTCTACGTGGAACTGGGGGGTTGGGAAAAAAGGCGGCGGCAAGTTTTATAAATATACCCCACCTAACACCCTTCGATGTTCCTTTGGGGGGTTTGTTAAGGAATAGTGTTTCACAGTGTCTGGTACTACATTTGCAAGCAAAACAGACATTAAAAAAAACTCCACCTCCCATCTCGCCCTTTTTATAATCCTTGGGGTTTGGGAAGACAAAACGGAAGGTAAACACACCCATGGAGCCCTTTTCTTGGGTAGCTTTTAAATTGGTTTTAAAGGATGTCATGTCACTTCAAAACTTGAACCAGGGAAGGCAGGGATGGAGTGAAGGAGGAGCTAAGGGTGGGGTTTTGGGAATTTCAAGTTTGTATAAAAGGGTTGGTATGACAAAAGCGCCAGACAATCTTGTGCCAAAATAGATTGTCACGCATAAACACTATAGGAGGTCTGGAAATAGTTAAAGGATCGCGTGATGTTGGTTAAGTACTCCAGCGTTGCTTTCTTTTTTTTTAAAAAAAAAAACTAATAATAATAATAATATATATTTATCCAAAAACCGTTACTATGAGTTAAAATGGCGTTTAACTTGAGTTCAAATGATGAATATTGGATAATTGAGATCATGCCAGTCTCACCTATCATGTTATAATTTGTTAACTGTATTTTAGAGGAAAAAAAAGGTGAAGGTGTTAGGTTGTTCAACTTTGAATCCCATGGAGAATCTCTGGGAAGGAATTCCCACCTTAGGGGTGGAGCTTATGACTGAGTCTTTTTCCCGGTTGGACAAATAATGTTGTGGCAAAGAGATAATAGTCGCAGGTTTAAAATTTGTGTTTTAAGAACTGTGTAATGATCGTTAATTAGTATGCTTTTGAATCTTTTTAATAGATTAGATGATACTTGAGGATTTGACCCCAAAAGCTGTGTCACGCAATTTTATCATTGCTTGACGGCTAATGTTTAGATTCTATCTCTTGGTAAACAGAATCACGTATGCGTCCCAAGCTGTGCAGCAATAGAGGCCTTTTTCTAGACTGTTTCTTCTTTTGCTGACGTACATACAATGTTGCAACTGCAGTAATTGAAATGTGCATGCTCTTTTGCTTATTGACAATCGTTTTCATAACGACCTACGTATATAAGACTCATGTTTTAAGTTGATTTCCTTTCAGGAAATGAAAGAAAAGCGTCGAGTTCTTTGTGTAAGCTCAACTTTAACGACCTCACATAACTTCAGCTGCAGTTATAAAAAAAGAAGAAAACTAAGTGATTTTCTGAAATGGAAAAGTGATCGGAGGCATTTTCTTCGGTGCTAATGCCCAACTAGCGTGCTTTTAGGTAACAAGCATACATAGGCTAGCCATTAGAAATGCCCGCAAGACTTTTACTCTTACGCGTGTATACCTCTGCAGGCTATAAGGTCACGAAAATAGGCCATACAACAAGCACCAGGTCAAGAGGCCCCTGTTAGACTTAAGNCTTAACAAGGAAAACGGAGCAGATATTCCAGAGGGTGGGGAAAAGGACAGTAATTGGGTGACGTCCGGAAAGATTGATCCTAAACTCAATTTACCTCTTCCTTAACAGCCTTCCCACCGTACAGAACACGAAGAAATGACATGCCCTAACAGATCTATTCCTTAATCCCTATCTTTTATTTGCCTCTTAATTTTGCCCGGAAAAAAGGACCAAATGATGATGAGGATATAGCAAATCAACATCAAATTTGGAGAAATCAATAAAGAGGTGGATCAGAAGCTGCATTTTACTTTATAACACGGATTTTTCGGATTATTTCTTTTTGCAACTATTTGTCAATCTTTTCCTAATAGAAAAAGGGTAAGAAGGAAACAACAATACTCCAGATAGCACCGCCTAGTCTCTTCACACGTGCTGTCTACCGAGCTCCTTGTCTCTGAAGATAGATGACACTCATCTTGATCTTAGACGCCAATTTTTCCTGCTCTTTTTTTCTGGAACACAAAATTAGGAAGAGGACGATACGTTCCTATCTATGAAAAAGGAACTCTTAAGATATCATATTACGCGTCAAAGTAGCAACGAAAAGAACGCCTAAGAAATTCTTCCTGCCAGTATAGGGCTAAATATTGCTGATGGATCTATGTCAGCCACATAGTTTTGACACGCCCCTCATCATAGTTATCCCTGACATGTTATCCGTCTTTTTTATGACCTTTTTTTTCCCTTTGCATGGACGATTAGTAATGAGGCTTCCATATTCGAGGCTGATGGAAAATATTTATGAATGTCTAGCTAATATTACTGCCTATTGTTCTGTTTTTTATGTTAGTTTGTCGTTGAATAGAAGCAACCAGACGACACACTCTACATAAAAGACGCCGAAATTGAAAAAAACTGATTGCGGACGGTTTAGATCATGCGATATTTTGTAAATGGAAGTTTCAATAGAAATCCCAAGAAACATCTAATAGAAATCAAGAAATTTCTAGAAATGTTTCATGGAAATCCCAGAAATCGGAACATTTTTTCTTAGAAATCGAAGATATTTGAATAAATGTTTCGGACGTTGAAAGAAAGGAACTTAAGGAAATTTAAAGAAATCTAGAATAGTAAAAAAAATTCTTACAGAAATCTAATAAATCCGAAGAAATGTTTAATGAATGTCATCATTCCCATTGAAATCCAAAGTTATTTCTGTTAAAAATCCAGAAAAATAAAAAAAAAATCAATAATTTCGAAGAAATCTCTTGGAGAAACTTGAAGAAATTTGAAGTAGAATCTAAGGAAATCCCCCTTAAGAAATCAAAACATATTTCTTCCAAAAATTGAAGGTATGTAAAGAACAACTTCGATTTAGACAAATTTCCCCAAATCCAAACACGTTTATAATGGAAATCCAAAAAGCCACCCCCAAAAATTGGGAAATGACTCTTAGTAGAAATTCAAAGACGCTTATGTAAAATCCTCTAAGTACTTTTCAGTATCCTATAGCAAGTATTTTTCAGTCTAATTGCAATTACAACCAATTTAGGATGGGAGCTAAAGGTTAAAATAAAATACCAAATTTGCAGGGGTAAATTCGAATTTAAATGTTAGCATTTCTGCGGAGAAATGCCAGAAGCTTTAACTATTTTAAAACCCTCCCTAAAAAAACGAGGACAGGGGAGGCGAGGGCCACTTGTCTTTCATGTGAAGATCCCATTCCGCGGACCACTTGGCGAATTTTGTAAACGAATTCCGTGCTCTACTCTGGTCTGGCAGCTGAACGAGATTGACAATTCTTGCTTGGTGATCAAAGGGAAAGACGAGGCACTTTCTTCTAAACCATGACATTGACGATGGCGAAGGCTCTGCCTTTAAAGAACCGTGAAGCCACTTGACGTTCAAGTGTCCACGAGATTTCTCAGCTCTTACAAGAAGCAGCCCTTTTTATTTTACTTTAAATGTTTAAAAAAACTAGACCCTCCCAGCAGACAGCTCTAAAACTCGACTCTATATAATTTTCTTTTCTCCAACTCGCTGATTGCAAATATGAAAAACACTTTCTCGCACTGGTACTTCCAAATGAGCGATTGAACGCGCAGCTCACGATACTAGCAATATGGCAGTAATATCGCTATCTCAAGGTCAGTCCCTTCCTGAAGGTCAAACCTCGTTAAGCCTTGTAGCCCCCTTCTCACACACCTAGGCTGCGTTCCAATTGGCGACTCAACCCGGGTTGAAGTGGGTTTTCGACCCAGGTTCCAGAACTCGCCTGTTCCAATTGGCCAAACTCGGGTTCAAAGCGGAGTTTAGGTCCGGGTTGTAAGACCCCACTTTTTTCCAGGGTTGAGACCAGCAGAACCGGGTTGAGGGACGTTCCACGTCTGGGTGCTAGGTGGAGTCGTGTCGTTGTAAGCAAACCCCCGTTCAAGCGTGAAAGAAACAGTCGTCCATTGTCAAATAAAAGCTGTTTTCAATACTATTATACTTTCCTTATACATTCACGGTGTCGCAAGTGTATTTATTTTAAGTTTTCTAAAGGCAAGCTCGTGTATTATTGCTCTGATTCTTTAGTCTAGCTATGGGTGACACGAAAAAGAAAAGATCTGTCTGGGGAGTTGAAGAAACACGGTTCCTCATTCATGTTTGGGGAGATCCTGAGATGCAGAATCGTTTTGAAAGCATGAAGAGGAAAGAAGCTCTTTTCAAAGAAAATTCAATAAAAAATGCTTGAGCATCAGTACTCTCGTATTGTATCATTGAGTGCAATACAGCGATTCATTGTCTCTGATTGCAAGTTATATCGATTCCAACCATAACCCGATTGAATAGTACATGTGCCTATTGGGACGCGGGTTTACTCAGCCCGAGTCCAGAAAACTCAACTCCCTAGTCGAGTTCGCAATTGGAACGCACCCCTATATACTCTACATTTACTCCTTCGCTTCCTCCTCATCATAAAGTACCGCTTAAAAAGCTGAAAATCCAAGTCATTTGCAAGCCCCAAGATACGCCTCCAACAGGTAATGGTAGTTATAACACTACTGACGTCAGAAACCTTTCCAAAAAACAGTCAAAGACCTCTGCCCGAAAACCGACATCGACGTCCACTTTTCTTCCCTGAGGACAAACAAAAACATAAGAGCCATATTATTCCAAAAGTTTTATGCGACCAGAAAAGATTTTGAGAACGCTTCACTCTATAATAGCAGCAAAAAGCCGTGCTTTATTTATTTAACGGAAAGTAGAAGCAAATAGGACGAGAACCTTAACCGGATCATGCAGCCTTTTGAATTTTACATTCAGAGAAAAGCTCTCTACGTCTATGGCTGCAAGTGTATAGCTAACCTTTCCTAGAGTCAAAAAGAAACCTTGTGAGTATATTTGTGCTGAATGTCTTTGGAACAGGCGGACATCCTGCATAAGACTTCTCTCCACATGAAACAGTCATATAAACAAGCCTATTTCTATGCGTTTCTGCATTCACAACAGCAGGTCGCAGTTATGGGAAATCTTCCCCTCCCTTTCCTTGGCTGTAGAATCAATAGCATTGTAAGGGATTCGTGTGTTTCCAGAAGGTTCTGGTACCGTGTTTTGGTACCTTTTAGTACCCTCCTACCGATATGGTACCCCCTACCCTCCTCCATTCTCTCCAGGTAACTGTTTTTAGGCCTTGGGACTCTTCCTTATGAGAAAGTTCGTGGAGAGGAGGGGGGTGAAGTATTTCTGCTTCCTCCCGTCCCCCTAAGAGCGTTGTTACTTCTAGAAGAACATATCTGCCCTTAGTTTGGGACCACCCTTGACCGGAAGTAGATAGAACTAACAATCGATGACATTTATGATACGCAGTAATCGTATTTCTTCCTATTCTTGGGTCAGGAATAGGAAGAAATCTTAACATTTCTTCCCCTAAACAAGGACAAATTTGACATTCTGCTATTAAGGCAGGTTTCTCATGGAGTATTTGAAAAGGCAGTGGAAATTGGAAAGACATACGAAGGTTTAGTTTCTGCGCCAGAAATGCGGCGTATTCCTGGCCAGAAATAGAAAGAAAGGTTCAATAAATTAGAAAGGTTATAGCTCTGCAATTTGAACTGGTTAAGAATTCAAACATGATTGAAAGATTTAGAAATATATTTCCTGCCTCAACATTTCTGCCTTAAAGCAGGCAGAAATTTAGCATTCTGCGCCTTAACGCCTTTTTTCCAGTTAGGATTTGAGACCAGGGCTGCGTTGTTGAGAAGTTGGAGCATACAAGGGTACATTTCAACGCCAGCAATAGCAAGAAATGTTAAGAAATGAGAAAAAATACTGCATTTTCCTTTTACGCAGTTTAGCTGCAGTATTAATAAATTGGTGGAAATAAAAGGAAATAAGAGTCTTGTTCTGCGTCGAGATTAAGAAGCAACGTAAAGAAATGAGAAGAAATTATTATATTTCTGCACTCATAAAGAATATCCTTTCCTTAAAAAAGATTTTGGATCGCTAGTTTCATTTGACTTGTACTTCCGTGAAATGAGAAGAAGAAACGACATTACTGCGATTCGACGTATAGAAATGGCGAATCGCGTCTTTGCAAGCTGTTTCTCATTCCGAGTCATCAGTTCGCAATTACTGTGCGCTCAATCCTCCTAGCTTAGGTCCTGTCACGTCCTGTTTAAGACCTCCCAAAGCGACTTGCAGAAGCAGAAAAGCTGCCAAATGTGGGCGTGGTACTCTCCTTCTAGTACCCGCCACTTATTTCTTCTTTCCCCGTTACCTTTTTTGTGTCCGTCTCTGGAATACTTCTCTTTTTAACTTTCCAGTCCAGTATTTCTTCGAAAAGACTCTTTCTCTCTCCCAAGAACAAGGTCGTGATAACCATCACGGAGTAGCATCCTAAACAAAAACACCTCCTAACTTCTATGGACCGGGAATTTCAGCACCACAAGGCAGAAATGAGTCCCCGTTGGGAACATCAGTAGTCTCCGTCAGTCAGTAATACCCACCATCACCCCCCTTCACGTGAGCGGAGGAGTTCAGAACTTTTGGGCTTTGTGGACAAGAGGGGAGAAATTTAGCGAATTTGCAAGCCATACGAGCTCCTCCTTTTTTTCTTTTTCTCACTCTTGGCGGCCTTCGCATAGTAAAACACCATTTGAATCATTTTCGACAGAGCCTGAAAGGATAGTGAGAAAAGGAAAGACACGGAAAGAAAGAGGGGAAAAAGACAACTGACAGCTCGCCGTCAGCACTTTTCCTCCCCAGGACAACATACCAATATACCCGAGTGGGTCACGACTGCGGCCGAAACTCCCTCGAAGAAATTGAATATTCCGAGTTTGATGGGAGAGGCAAACAAGAGCAAACTTTGTTCATAAACGCTCTTTCGCCAAATGCACTTAGTACAGTGCACTTAAAATTTCGTACAGTTTACAGTTTTACACACTTTTGGTATCGTGGCAAAGAGTCAGGAGTACAGTAGGCGCCGCTTATTATGACCAAGGTTATTAGAATCAGCCGCATTAAAGAATCAAATTTTAAAGGACCGATTACGATGATTGCTTATCATGATCACTGGAAAAATATGATCACAACAAATGACGTCTATTGTATTTCTTTGCGTGTTTTGAGTTACAGAATGAAGATATGTTGTAATATTACTGGGATGATGCTCGAAATTTGTCCAGAAATACATATTCGAAATGGTGGTGAGGACGATTTGTAATTAAAAGCCACAAGGGGAAAAGGGAGCTTAGCTGCGCATCTGTAAAGGCGAAAGAGCGAGAAAGTAATTACTAGCCAGGCAGGACAGCAATGTCTGCAGAACTTTGCTTATTTCTTCACATTCTTGGTGCCCAAGAAGTAAAAACAAGAAAGTTTTTTCCGGAGAGACAAGAAGTGGGCGTTGTTAGAGAAAGAAAGAAAGAAATGAGAAAGACAGTTAACTTTTGTTTGCGACGAAGAAATTGTACAGAAATCTTTCTAGTTGCTACGACGACAATTTTGAAAGAAATTTTCACTTCTGCTTGAATGATGAAAAGCGAATATAGGCTTCGAAAGGGATCAAAGAATCAATAAAGAATGCGTCAAAACCATTGCTTCTATTAAGCCCCAGATATTTCGTCAAGTACTGTACCAGTACTTTTATTTCTTCTATATAAATCTTATATGGAGCAAGACGTCATTTCCTTGCCCAGTAACAGAATACGAAACGTAACATCCTTTCACGGAATATTTCACCCTCCACCCCACCCAAAATCCTTCCAAAGCACTCACCCGGGTACATTTCTTCGAGTGTTATAAACAGAAATAACATTTCTGGCTAATCTCTAACGCAAGAAGGATTTCTGCAGCAATAGATTTCCTCCCCTCCCCCTCTAGCACTCTTTGAGATCAAGAAGTAGACCGAGTAGCGCATCAGGTGCTTAAGCAATGCAATTTGCTCAGCAAAAAGCATTTCAATGCCATTCTTCCCCTCGTTATACACCCTCACCCCAACCCGCAATCTTCCCCCCTCACACCCACAAACGCAGTAATGCGTTCTACTCTAAAGAAACTTGTTCTCTCTCTATGTGTGTTGTGTGTCTGTCCGTAGTTCAAAGATATCGTAAAACCAGTCTTTTACTAGCTTCGCTTCGACCCACAACCCTCCTCTTACGGTTGTTATGCATGCTAAGCGCAAAGATTACAGACGCCTTTCTCAAATGTTCTTTCTCCCGTTTCCTATCCATTGTCTGTTCCATAACATAGATCTGTATCCACGTAGAAATTTGAAGAAATTCCAAAAATGCTAAAATTCGTTTCCCCAAAGCTCAAAGAGTAAAAAAAGATGGCCTTGTAAGTTCAGACACATAGCTCCGGAGTTTGTTTCCAAATTTCTGCCGTAATTTCTCTTCTTTTTTCTGTACGGCTGGGGCCCCAATTAAGCCCATCAGTTTGTTAGCAGTCTCACGTCTCATGAAAAAGGCAAAGAGCAAACGGAGCATCAAAGGATATACAGAAAGTAGGAAATCTCAGCTTTTGGAGCAATCTGACACGTGTAATGCAATCGCCCCTGATTGGCTCGCGAGTCAGTCATCAAGATTTTTCTTCCTTCGTACTTGTATTTCTTTTCCTGGCTTTCCCTGGAATTTATTTTTCTTTTTCTTTCGGTCTTATGGAATGTGTGCTCTGTCTGTAACCTCCCCTCCCATGGTCGGTTAAGCTATACCAAAGAATCAGAAGCCAAAGAGGCGTCCCAAATGCAGCTTAATTACGGGTTAATCAATGCCAATGGGGATTTCTGCAAGTGGCTCCGGGAAACGCTGAAATGCGAGATCATTTTTGATAAACAGATCCGGAAACTCGATTTAAAAGGAGAAGAAATATATATTTCTTGCGGAGGGGTCTTTCTTAAAGGTCGAGGGAAACATAAATCTGTGTTGAACTGAAGCAACATTTCTTCACTTTATTTCTGCTTCCTTTTTTTCTTCAGCAAAAGGCCATAAAGCTCCCATTGCTGTCGTATCGTCAGACATTACAAAAAATAAGTTTACGGGGACCCATGATTTAGCAAGCTCTCCAGGAACAAAAGGAAAAGAATAAAGAAAATAAATGAGGACAAAATAAAAGAAGAGGCACTTTGGAGTTTCCTTCAATGACAGTAATACTAAATTGCTGCGCTTCTCCACAAGGCCCACTATTGTTTTTTTACTTGAAACCAAACTCAAAAGTCGCAGGAGCACACGTTGCTTCCAATTTGGGAGACTTTTTAGCTCCTTACCAATGAGAGACAATTGAATTGACCAACTTACGGTACGAAGTCCTACAAAACAGAGCTACTGCAAATTCTCAGTGCCAATCCAAGAAGTTTTTGTGTTAGCTGCCAATACGATGAAAAACAAGACTGCACAGAAATACAAAAAGAATCCCGGTAACAAAAGCCCTGAGACGGTTTCCCAATTTCTGCGTGAGTAAACTTATTCAAGACATCTAAACGAACGCATGCTGGAAAGCTATGCCCCGTTGCTGCAGAAATTACATTAGTTTCTGTAGAAATCCGTTTACTTCCGTGCAAAAGCTCTTAATTGGACAGAAATCAGCTAAATTTTTGCAGAAATCTGACTAGTTTTTGTTAAAACCCAACAGCTCTATACGGAAATCTATAAAACTGCAAAATATACAACACATCTGTGCAAAATCTACTGTTTTGTAGAAAGCCTTATTACTTTCTACGAAATCTAAGACACCTCTTAAGAAATCTACTGAATTTCTGCAGGAATATATTAGTATTGCGAAATTCTGTTAGATTTGTTCCAATCTAATTTCTGCGAGTGCCTTTGATCTTTCTCTACAAGGAAAGGCAACTTCTTTTAACAAAAAAAATCTCGATTTATACTACAAAGGCAACCAGCTAAGTGGCCCCCAAAATATCTATTTTATTTCTGACAAATGTTTAGTACTTTCTGGAAGAAATTTCTCTTTATACTTGCAGACATAGAGGGAGTGTTCCATGACACACCATTTAGGGCACGGATGTTGAGATAAAGGACCGGCAAAAGTGTTGACAAGTCTTATACCCGTTCTTTTATACTGTCTTAAGGAAGGAGGGGGGGGGGTTCTACAGGGAGGGTCAAGGTGGAGGGAAGAGTCAAGACTAATGTCTCTTTCGCTCTTTGCAAGTAAAACAAAGATTAAGCCAGTTCATGTAGAAATGGGAAGGCAAAGTATATTCAGTAAGCCTAAACAAAAGATCTAACCCAGTACTGGGGAGTTACAAGGGGGAGGGGGGGGGGGCAAAAAATAAAAGAAAAAACAGCAACGTGTACCGGGCTTTCTTTTCAGTGGCTTTGGATCCTTCCCATTGTTCTGCAGCAGAGCCTTTCGCTTTCTTTTGTACTTCAGATACTTGCCCTTCCATATACATATAGCCCTCGTTGGCCGTGTTCCCTTTATTGCTGCACTACATAAATATATAGAAAGAGAGGAGGCCGGGATTCCCAAATAGACTAATTGCTTTGTTCTGAGGAAGAAAGATGGCAGAAATATAATTCTGTCAAGGGTATAAATGTTGATCGCAGCAGTTTTTCTCGTGATGCTATGAAGCTTGGAATTTTCTTTATTTCTTTCTTTGACATGAAAAGAATTAAGAAATTTTAACATTTCTGAAGAAATACAGGGAATTTCTATGATATTTCCGCATAAGACTTGACATGTTGTTTGTAGGAGACTAATAAAAAGACTTAACTTCCGACATCATTTGCATTTCTATGCAAGAATACCAACAAGAAATTCTCCCTATGCAGTAATTTGAGACAAAATCGGCTTGAAGTAATCTTATGTCTGGGATAGTAACGTCTACGAAAAGCAACAAAGGGTTTTCTTTTACTACTTTCGGCTTACGCATCCTGATATTTCTTTCTTTTTTTTTAAAAAAAAAGAAGAAGAAAAAGGTTCAGAGAAGAAATGCCGAGTTTTAAATTTTTTGGAAGAAATTTAGAATTTCTTTGATATTTCTGACAAAACCTGACGTCCCGTACGTTTGTATTACACTAATAAAAAACGAGGACATTCTTACACGATTTGCATTCCGACAGGAGAACAAAACAGAAATTCCCCCAATTCTTCAGTAATTTGAGATAAGGAGCTACTTGGAACGAAGATCGAATTTCTGCAAAGCAAGAAGATTTTTGTCTTCTTCCAAAGATCCTAGGTAGAAACACGCCCAAAAACGTCTCCGAAGAATTAAGCGGTACCGGATAGCGTAGATCCTCCTTCCCAGAAATACCCGAGTATTTCTGCAGAAAGCATTTCTGAAGAACAAAACAAAAAACTACGGCGCCGGTTGTTTTTTCCCCTTCCGAGCCTTCCTTTGAGAAGTAATTAGACATACGATGTAAAAGGTCACATGTCCATCTGGAAAACAAATTCCTCCCCAGGAATGGCCATGGCAATCTGCCAAATAACTGACTCTATTACTTCTCTTTTTCGGACGTACCCCCACCCACTTCCTTTCTTATTCCTTGTACACATAGTTCCCGAACAACAATATATACAAGGAACATGGTAGGATGCATCCTGCCACAGACAGAAACCTCGCACAAGATAAAAAACAGTGGAAAAGATGAAGATAGAAAAGAAAAAAAACTGTCCTAGGCAGAAATTTGCCCAATGATGCCAGAATGCATCTTCACGCTTCTATGCTCTAAGATATGTAAAGTGCGCTAAGGTCCTCGACAAACGCTCGGCAAAAGGACCTTCCAAGAACGAAAAAAAGCATTATAGCTTCCCATTTCTTTAGAAAGTTGGCTGGTTGCATGCAACAGCAACAGCAACAATACTCTAGCATTTCTGTCTATAGCTCTCTCTGGGCATGCTTTAGCCCATGCGGACAAAAATTTCCAACTCGATCGCCCGACTCGGCAATTTTTTGCCTCCCTCTATCTCCATTTTGGAGGCAAATAGAAGTAGGAAACTTTTCTCTATTCTTTCTCAAAAAGAAATAGACAGCAATATAGAAATATTTTGGCTTAAAATTCCCATCCATAACACCCACGATGCTCGAGAAGAGACGAAAAATTAATAAAAGAAAATATGTTGCTAAATGATAAAGTAGAGAACAGGGTGAAAAGTTCTTTTCCGTGCTGTACCTACATATCAGAAGTAATATTTCTGCAAGGTCGTCTATCACGCCCCAATATTTCGCTCTGCTTTTAAAGCGATCAAGTCACGAAACATGTTGAGGGCACAAACCCCCCAAAGGGAAAAACAACTATGAAACATAGGCTAATAAGCAATATATTGTCTTCCTTCCTTTCCAGTGTGAAGAAATTTGAAACGTTACTTTAACTAGTAAACCTCTAACTGGCTACTTTAATGCTAAAGCCCTCTCTGCCATAGGACGCTTTAGCAGCCAAGTCTAAGCTAAGCCTTTTCTTTACGGCTATAAGAGCGAGTCAGCAGCACGCTATCCGGAATTCCTAAGCGCTAAGCTCCCTTGAAGAACGTCGATCCATCCCACCCCTTCCTGCAGAAATTTCCACGTTTGACTTGCCTTTTTTCGTTTCGTTTTTTGGTGTCCCCTCAATTTTCTTCACGGTGGTAAGCCTTTAACAGTACTTGGGTTTTGGCTGTGCAAAGACAGTCGCCTCAATGGCCGCAAGAAAACAGGGACAAGTTGCCAGTATTACTGCAGTCATGGCTCGCAGCGCAAGACATAAGAACCGGAACGTGTAGGTCCCGCTCGCTACCTTTGGCTTTCCTGGTTTGAGTACCCGCACAACGAGATTGCCACGTACTTGTAATCTGAGAATGTTTGCCCTTCTTCTTCAAACTACCTAGTCAAGTAGTACTGCGGCAGTTCTGTAAACGTAGATCTGTGTTAAAGCGAAAGATCTATATAAATCTTCCTGGCAAGAGAGCTCCCAAAAGGAAAAAAAGAAACCAGCTGGACGGGAAACAGCATTACTGATAAAGCTCGCAACACGATCTGGCGGCTGACGTGATCGTCCTCGACAGTATTCTCGAGCAAGACTAGAAAAAAATAAGAATAAATAGAAAAAAAAGATGGGACGACAGGAAGAAATGTGGGTTAGTCTCCCGACTTACCAAATCCACACTCAATATACTAGTAGCAAAACAGCCCCTGCTAGGACGTGTTCTTTCACATGTTAATAACCCAGCAGCAAGTCCCCACGTGGGTGCAAAAACTAAAATCCGGCTCTCTCATTTCATTTCTTTTATTTCTGCAGTCAGTCTCTTTGCCTCTTTGCCCTTCCTCTTAACATCACTGACACTTTTTTTTTCATTTTTTTTTTTTTTGGTTTTCTCGTTCCATGAATTTTTCAAAGAATTTCATGTCAGTACTCTCACAGCTTTTTGTACTGTTAGCTACCGTTGCTATGTCCTTTAATCTCAGACCTCTCAACTTGTATTTCTGTGGCGTAGCTGTCCTTATAAAAAATAAAATCTTTTTTGTGTGTCGTTTCAATTTTTGCTTCACAACAAGCGAATAAAGGAAGGGAGACTTGTCCATTAAAAGCTTCCGAATGCTTGAATCTTTCAGAACAAGACATGCTTTGAAAGGAATAGCTAGTCAGAGAAATGCCTTGTAAAGTTCAGGCAGGGATATTATGCCAGTAATAAAACATTCGAGTCTCCCATGCAAACAGAACGAACGGAGGGGGGAAAAGAGCGCATAAAAAAATTTGGCAAAATTATGATGCAAGTATACGAAAATTTAATTTTTTTTTCTTGTGCGAGTGATGCATGAAGAAAGCCAATGAATACCCACGTTGCACGACATTGATCAACACGCATTTCTGCCTCGGGAAACTTTAGTGTGGGATCTCCTGGCGGGGAACCATTTCTTCTCTCGACAGTTTACTACCTTTCAGGTAAAAACACACTCAGTCAGACGTCTTTTATCGCTCCTTGCCAGATCCTATTTTCCAGTCGATCGCAATTTGACCTCCGACACCGATTTCTGGACCGCCCCAGGTAGCCCCCTTTAGCAGGAATGCCATCACTTTTGTGTAACATTGTTTGATATGATCGTACAAGAATGGTGAACAACAGCAAAACAATGTTTCCGCTGAGTGGGGGCAGTAATTCTCGCGGAAGCACTCCAGTACTCATGCGGAATATTAAGTATACGGGAAAAATTGGAGATTTCTGCAGAAATGCTCGATAGATCGTCCGAAACAGGACTATTCGGTAGAAATATGCTATATTTCTATAGAATTACTCGGTATTTAACATGCAGACATATTATTGCTGTAAACCTAATGTAATACATCGGTATTCCTGGAGAAATAATACAAGCGTTACTGACGTACAGATACTTCTACACAAACACTTCATAACTTGGCAGTTATGGCGTATTTCTCAGGAACTTAATAATATTTGTGCAGGGCATATCGAAGCAATTTCATAGCATTCAATATTTCTGCATCAAGGCAGAATTATCGATTTCTTCGGAAAAACTCGGTATTTCTGCAGTAATATCGAAGTATTGCTGCAGCGTCCAATAGTCTGCGGACATAACGCTATCCTGTAGTCATTCAAAACGTTGAAGGAAATATTGATATACTATAGCGAATTTCTGAATATTTTTGCAGCAAAAGTGGTGTATTATTTGCGATTTCTGCCATATTCAATATTGCTGCAAAAATAAATCATGCATGTGACACAAGTAGGATCTTGGGAAAGGATAAGAATGTTATGCCTAAGTGAGTTTCTGCAGAAATGCCTTAACTTGTTTGTGTACCTTAGAATCACTGATAAGCAACTTCATTCTTGCAAAATTACTGCACTCGCTTGTGAAATACTGTTTTCCTTAGACTAATTTATGCAGTCCAATAATACTCGATATTACCGCAGAATGGCGTGGGTTGCCAACGCTGGTTTTATCTGTAGAAACGCTTAATAATTCTGCAGAATTACTTGATAGCTCCGCAGTAATGGTAAATGAAGTCGTTGGGCTGAATTTCTGTGAGCAAATCAGAGCACCACTAGAATCCAGACGAGAAAGATTCTGGCCCTTTCTTTTTTAACACCAAACTTCTCAAACAGAAATAAAGTATAGCTTACAAGAGCAACGCTGCGGGTCATATATGCTGGTACGGGCGCCACAGTAATTTTCGTTCTTCTCCATGCAGCTACAGCAAGCTGATCTCGTTATCATTAGCGAGTTGCACAGAAGGAACAGCATCAGGCAGCTAGTGGGAACATTGCTGCAGCAAAATCCCGCCCACCCCTTCTTACCCATAGGAAGGGGGTTTAAAAGCCCCTGGGGCTTATACTCCTGCCAGCTATGGCGCGTGTCTAATAGGTCCAGTCCAGAACAGACTCTGAGAGAGCCAAGGAGAGACAGGGCATTTCATTACATGCTAATGATGCTTCATACACATTCTATTCTCATGTTGCCCACGGAAGTCTTTATTTCTTACATACATAACTTCCCCCACCCTTCAAAATTCAACAGTACACGCTTGCTGCTCCCAGACTTAAACAATCCCAACTGCCAAGTACTGGGCATGATTAAGCCCCCAAGCCACCCTCCCTAAGGCAGCAACAATAGCTGCAGAAATACTATGACTTGTACTATCTCTGTCAAAACCGCGAGTTGGAATCCCATCCGATGACGATGATACTGCCAAAGCTCGAATTCCTGGTGCTGGCTGGCTCTTACGCGTCCAAGAGGTACTAGCTTAAAACTTCTACACAGTGAGAGATATAGAGAGGGAAGCCCAACTAAGTAAAACATTTGCCGGGGGACAGCAATACGTTTTCATGGGCTATTTCTTCTCATTACAACTGTCGCCTAGCCTTCCTTTCGCGCTTAAAGTTTGGCGTCAATAGACGGCCAAAAAGTTCTGCCGATACCGCAAGAGTGAGAAAACAAAAGGAAAGTTTACAAAAACAGACAACAGACACCCAATTCCATCCTATTTCTGCAAAGGCAGTCTAACTGTTTTCCTATTGTCTGCAGCCCACTCGACCAGGCAAACCCAAAGCCATTTCCCCCGCTTATCCCGCAGCAAAGCGGAGAGAAAGAAGGACTTCAAACGGCGAGAATTCTGCCAAAAACGTCCTCTCTTAACTATGTATAGACATTTCTGTCAAGGACTGACGGCGATGTAGCTCCTCAAGTTTTGAGGCGGCGAAGTAAAAGCAAGCAAGTGAGTATATATATTGCAACCTAAAAAGCTCATTTATTTACCTAACACATAGCAAGCTAGCAGTATCAGCAGCAGCCGTGTGAGAGAACCGCTTCGCTTTTCCATTCGACTGACGAAGAAATGGAGCGATATTACTGTGTAGCCTTTGTGGTTTTCCCTATGGGGTTCCACGCATGACGAACTTCACAGAGAGAGCGTGGTAATCCCTTCGTTCTGCCACGGCATTGATCCTCCCCTGCCGCCCCCACCATCCAACCCTCCCCCCTCCCCCTCTTTTAAATAGTCTCCCCGGCCAGAAGCAGCAGCAGCAGCCTGTCGGCAACAAAAATGTGTGCAGCAATTTCGACCTACACTCCAGGCCAACAACTAAAACAACCCGTTGGCTAAACGACAACAAAACATAAACACAGTATACCGCACACACACAGATATACACGGCCTGGCCCCGGCGTTAAACAGCCCCAACCCAATCATCTATTATACATGTCCAATATCGCAGAACATGGGAATTGCTGTCACGAGGGAGTCTATTTCTGCAAATTTTTATTCTTTTTTTATTTCTTTTGGGTTGATTCACATGCTAGCCAACATCTGCACATGGTATCTCATTTAAAGAAAAAAAATCTTTTAATCTTTCAATGTCTACAGTACAGTAGCTATCCTAGTTCTGCTACGAAATTTCAATGTAAGATGTTATTACTGTGTTCGTATAATTTCGTTATAGATGATTTCTTTTGTACTTCTTTAAAGAATTGCTTCCTGATTGCATTTTCTCTCCAAAGGAAAAAAATGAACAACGCTTAACGTAGTAATTTCTGCAATTACTGCCCGAGCTGGCAAGCAAGAGATACCAAGGCAAAAGCTGCTAATGTAAACAAACGAGACAAGCGTGTGTATGTCAGAACAAAACCCAATTTAAAAACCCACGCAATGATCAAAAAGATCTTCCCATAGCAGCAGCAGGAGCAGCAATTGCACGTTTCCATGTCGTCCTGCTCACCGGATAAACACTTTTTGTGTCGTCCGCGCGGGGTATAAGGAACACCCCTCTCCCTTCCCCAAGAGAACTTATGGTTTAACACACGTGAGGTATATATCTGCAGCCAACGGGGTCCGCGCATTACAGCTGCAGCAGTTGTTACATGTTCTCTTCCCATTTCTTTTTTGCGTGCGCTCTCGCTTCATCTTCTTTGCTTTTCTTCCCTTCCAAAAGTCTTCTAAAAGCTTCGTTAAAAGCTAATGAGAGTGAACACATGGGGATTTACCCCCTTCCAACCTTCCTTCAGAGTATCCCTCTCGGTAAACCCCCAGACGACTGTCCAAAACGAAAAACAATTCCAGGATTTTAAAGAAAAGCTTAGGAATGAACTAAGTTTTGTGAACATTTGTTTTTTAATTTCTTCAGTAATATTCACGAAATGAAAATTACTGTTGACAGTCGGGTTTCAATGTCTGTGTAAGATGTAGAAGTTATTTGTGTAACGTTTCGTCGATTCTGTGGAAACTTTAAATAAGAAAGTAATAAAAGTAAATGGAAGTAAGGTTAGACGGTTTCTATGAAGATTTCTAAAAGTAATACAAGGTTTCTAAAAACTTCCAAGAAATATTTTTGCAGATATATCGGAAATGTTCGGTATTGCTGCAGTAATTATCCAAAATTCTTAAATAAGCGCAGGCTTTTCTTAGAATTACTGCAATAAAAACTTTCCGCTGAATCTGCAGCAACATCAACAACTTAAAAATGAATTCTTACTGCAGAAATATTTTTGCAATTATGTGAGAAGTCTTTTCTCTTACTTGCATAAGTCTGCAGTAATACCGTATAAGTTAATTAAAATATTTTATGTTTAACTGCGGTAGTACTTTGATATCTTGCACAGATTTCTTAGATTAGTTTAGCTCTGCTGCTGCTTTCTGAATCTGCAGTAACATCGGAAGTACTAGAAATGTAGAAGTACAAAGTTTCAGTTTATATGCAGTTCAGGGTGTCTATCTTTCTCAAAAGTCTCGCTTCGAGTAATACTACTTTGTGGAGTAATATTTCTGCAAATCTGCAGTACTTCTCTAAACTGAAAAAGATTGGTTCAACTTACATTTGCAAATTGGGACGCAGTGCGAGAAAACGTCCAACAGAGGGCTTTACTGGCAGTAATATTATTGCTTAAAGGGGAAAGAGAGCTTCGAATATTCGCCTGGGGGCATTCCTGGTGCCGGTTTATTTCTTTCTATAACCAATCTCTATGTTTTTTCCATAAAAAGACTATATAAGCTACACATTTTCCCCTCCCTTTTGCCTCTTTTCTGGTCTTTTTTTACAACTCTGGCTGCCTTATCGATTATTGTAAAGCATAAACCTTCACCGTACTAAACATACCCCAAGCCTCACCCCCCAGAAAAATAAAAGTTAATAGTCATCCCAAAAGTTATGGAAGTTAAAGGTTACACATAGATTTCTTTAGCGCCTTTTTCCCAAAGCCTGTAAGATCGATTTCGTCGAGAATTTTACTTGAAACTATTTCTCTCTCTCTCTGTTGCTTCTATTCTCCTCTTGTCCGCTTCTTTTTTATTCAACCCCCATCAAAGGCTTATAAATAAAATAGCAGGATTGGGGCACAGCAAACTCTCTACAACTTTCTCCCCTGTGCTATATTTATGAAGCTTTAACACACCCCCGTAGCCGCAAAGAAAAACTGAGGGTTGCAGGGATTATTCCTGTCATGTCTTTGGACCGCTGATACTCCTTGTAAAGGTAACGGGGTCCAAAAGAGCTGAAATAATTCAAAAAGAAAAAAAAGCACTGGATGTGGTCCCATCAAGGCGCCCAAAAGCTAAGGGTGCACCAAAAATAAAAATAAAAAAGTAAAAGAAATGTTGTCCATGTACTGGCTGACCCAAAGAGCTTTGTTCAATTGCGCAATCCAGTGGTAAAGAACCCCCCCACCCACACACACAAACTTATGATAACTTGCTTTTCGTGTCCGGGAAGAAAGGCAGGGTGGGGCGTTGACAAATGGCGCTCAAGTCTGGACAACAAATCTCTTCGTACTCGCCCCAAAAGCTGCTAGCATGGGAAGCAGAGCTCTGTCGTTGTGTGTACCTTGCGGCTCCGCGGAGCCAACACAATGGGCTAATTTGTCATGTAAGGCCCATTTTTCATCGCTAAAAGGCCAGGAACAGGACGGGTGGATGGACTAGGGTGTGTGGGTGAGCTCAACCCCGAGAATGCATTATCTTTCAAAGGAAGCAACAAGGGTCCCTTGTCTCTGCTTCAGTGGCTCTTTCTCGCTTCCCGTAAAACTAGGAAATAACCGTACTTAAAACTGAATTAAACAGAGCGCATTCTATAGTTCTTAGCAAAACGAATACAGTGATGTATCACTCGACTCAATGTGCCTAATAGGCAAGCAGTTATAAAGGAAAAACTCCCAAGCCCCGCCTCCGAACCGTCGCTATTGGCGCTAGGGAGTCATCCCCGTTTAAAGACCTTCAGTGATTGGTCGTAATCTCTTAAAATTTAATTTACGTTTATCTTGTGAACTAATTAAGGTATTTCGACGCAGTTTTCTTTACAAATTTGTACTTTCAAATCGCTGTATTCTTAAGCTGAAAAAGCTTAAGATTCTCAGCTTTACCGGGGACTGCAGGACTTTGAACATTTTCAATGCGAAAGGAAAACTATCTGCTTAAAAATGTGAAACTTTAGAAACCTAGAAGAATACTAGAAAATTGCAGAAATACTAGCTATGTACGAATTCCTTACAAAGAGAAGGGTAACAAGCCGGGCTAATCCCTGCATTCACACTCGCTGATCCAGGACGTTATCAGCCATCCAAATGTGAAGGGCACAAAAGCTGCTATTTCGGGTTCTGGACAGCACCAGCTGGCCAGAAACGTTATTGACTGGCTTCTCTGAATGGAATACTGTTATAGTGTATCTCACGCTACGGGGGGTGAGCGCATTTCCTGGCAGTTACAACTTCCCGGAGTCAGAAATAATTTAAATAAGATGTCAATAACTTAACTTCTGTCTTGGGAGATTTTTTCAGCTACAGGAGAATGCGCCCGTAAATATTTGACGGTGATGGAACAAAGCTCTAGAACCAAACCCCTTTTGTTGTTTGATCCCCCTTTGAACTCCAAACTCTTCCACCCCTTGAAGGTGCGAACACAATAGATGATTACCGGAGCTCGGGGTATCAAATATGACCCCGGGGGGCAGAGCCCCGAACTCTTGTTTATGAATTTAAGGTACTACAAACAGTACAAAAGCCCCGAAGCAAGACAATGTAGGGACCCCACCTTAAAGACCTCGTGCGAGTCTTCCTTCGACGAGTTGCAACGTATATACAACTTCATATTACAACTACAACTCCTTTCGCCATATATTCAACAAGGCACCGCCCTCCCTATTCCTGGTCCCTTTATCCCTCCTGAATGAAATAAATAGAGCCGTTAAGACCCGATGAACGATTGACTCTTGCAGCGGTGTTGGGAGTTGGAGGTCGTCATCAACTTTCATTTCCGCAGCCTTTAGTATGCTTTAGCTATACACAGCAAGCAGCAGCAGCAGCCAAACCCCCCTTTTCTCCTGAAACTCCCGCAGCCATCAACCTGATTATGCCTGGAGCGTCGAATAATAATGCTGTGCCAGTCTTTTACGCGCTTCTGCTTTTTACGACCGGGAACAGAATTATTCCGCGGGCCAGCTTAGCGTAACACATAAACCTGCATTTATAGGCCCAAACAGTGGACCCTTCCAATCATTAAACCATTCCCCTTTTTTCCTTCGTTTATTTTAATTCTCAAAATTTTCAAGCTGCCACTTCCATCTATGTAAGTCCCCAAAATCAAGCTTAAAATGTCGTTAATTTTGACACCCTATACTCCTTTCTGCGAAGTACGGTTCTCAAGATATCCCGTATTAAGATCCCCCTAGCGGTCAAACTCCACCCTTTCCCCGCCCTCCGGCTGGCCTTTATTCCCCCCTTGATCGGTTTTCATGTCTTGCTATTTTTCTCAGAGAATATTTATTGTAGTACAAGAATGTGCTCTATGTCGTTAGAACCAGCACACTCCGAGGAATGCTCCTATCTGAAGGATGTTTTTGGGGTTGTCTACCACACCTTGTGCATTATAAAAGGGTCCCCGTAAGTTTCGCAACCAGCACGCCAAGCGGAAATGCGAAGCGCGGTCCCATACTAATGTATATGGCATGTTCTGGTTGTCAGCTGAGGGAAATGTCCAGCCAACATGCCATCTACGCATACATGAAGATGCTCGGAAACCATCACAGCTAGAATATCATGATTCCATCGGGAAATTAGTAATTGCGAACATACACACAAACACATATGAGCACAGGAATGGAAAGGGTCTGACTCTCCCCGTCTCTTTTGTCTGATTCTCGGTACCTCGCCATCTCTACTTGAACGACACTTACTCAAAGTTTACGGAAACACGCAGAAATTTGGAGGCCTCCGCCTCCCATTTACGTTCCTCCTACCGAGACAGATTACCGTGCACCCTTCCACTTCCGCGTAATAACTAATAAAAAGTCCCAGGGATGTGATAGTCACTTAAGAAAACTTTCGAGGAAAGATCGTCCGACTGTGCTCTTCTTCTCTTGTTCACTTTCGGAAAACGAGAGCAGAAATAAAAAAAATATATATAAGGGCGGAACAAAAGGTTAAGGAAAAGTTGTGTTTCCAAAGTGTCCCAAACCTTCAAGTTTGCCTCATTAGTCTCTAAAATTCTAGAAAGCAAGAGTCCCGATAGTTTCATCTTTTGTCCCAACTGGTAGAAAGAGAAGAGTCGGGGAAAGTTTTCTCCCTTCTTTGAAAATGAAAAGTGCTTACGGTGACAGCGCTGCGTAATTCAAGAGCCATCAGCACGCCACCTAACGGAGCAGCACCTGCGACAACCGAAGACCAGGCACACACACCACACACAGCTTAGAGACACAACACGGTGCCCTTAATTAAAGGGCAATAAACCTGAATCCTCTGCTAGGAAATTTATCGTTTGCACATCTGTCGAAGGATGACCTCTAGTTCATCTTCCCTTTCGTTTACCTTAGTTTTAAAATGTGGGGTAATTTGGATCGAGATGGGATGCTGCGTACTTTTTCCTTCTTAAATTCCCAAAATTAATATTTAAATATAAAGTAATGAGATTGTAAATAATATGAATTTAATTCAAAACTACAGTGAATAATAGTGAATTAATAGTGAATAATATTAATTCTAAATAAATAATAATTGCAAATTAATTGTAAATAATTTAATTTAATTCAAAACTACAGTGAATAATAGTGAATTAATAGTGAATTCATAGTGAATTCATACCAAATTTTGGTCAAACTCTGAACTGATATACACCTAATTCGATTTCCTGGAACAAGCACAACTGTTTCTGACACGACCCAATAATGAGCTTTCGATTCTCCATTACAGACAAGGGGTCAAGAAGGTACAAGGGAAAGTTCTCAATGTGCCAACCAGACGGTCTCGAGTACAATTTAATTACCCGGCAATCAAGCCCGCTCTTTACACGCGAAAGAAACAAACAAAATGGCTTGTAAGTGAAATAGACAGATTGTTTTTCTGGATAAGCCTTTAAGAAGAACCCAAAGCTTAGCCACTTGCGTGATTCTCTCTCCTCCTTTACGCCCAAACTGTCCCTCAAGTTTAACGGGGGGTAGAGAACCAATGAAGCAGTAAACCCTCTTAAACCGCGTTTACCACGTTTTGCAACTGGCGGAATTTAAAAGATATTTTATCAGTACCGCAATGCAGCACACAGATCAGACACAGGTACAAAACTCGACAGATTCGCTTTGCTCCAGCGTCTCTCTCGGCAGCAATTACCAAACTAGGGCTGGTAATTGCAAAAAGCTTGGTGGCTTTGCTTTTGCCTCGAGGCTCACTCTCCCTGGCTCTCGGCCGTCAACGCAGAGCTCTAGTACAATTGTGTGCATTGGGCTGTAAATCTCCCTGTTGTCTAAAAGCTATTGAAATTTCAAACTACGTTGGGACCCAAAGTTCCGGGACGGGAAAACTTGTCAAAGTCCCCACATCCAAAACTATAGCCATAGAAGGGGACTTCCTAGTATAAGTCACGTCAACGTCTTTTGTGGGTATTTCATGTGTGTGTGTGTGCGTGTATGCCTTCCGGGAAGTTTGAGTTCCAAACTGAGCAGAAACTCCGGTCATCGAGCAAAGGGCTCTACGCCATCTCATGTCTTTTACAGATGAAAGCTCAAAATTTCCATTAAATTATTCGATTCTACCCGGAAACCCTCCCGAACCTTTACGGCCACCTAAACTCTGGTTATTCCAAACTTGTTCTCAAAATGGCTGAAAATGGCGCCAAAACGCTGAAAATGGCGCCAAACGCCAGAAGCGGATGAAAGTGGCACCAAACGCCAGAAACAGACGAAAATGGCGCCCGAAGACACACAAATGGTATCTAAATCTTAACTCTTCAAGAAAACGCGAGTTTGAGAGCATAAGGAAGTTAAAGAGATGGTTCTAATCACTCCATGTGTGGGGGCAGCCTCTACGTTAAAAGAAAAGGGGGACGCGGGAGCACTTTGAGGGTCATAAAATAACTTTTTCTTACACGACGCCTTACAAACGACTCGTAAAAGGTCAAGGGGCGTAGAATTCCTTACGCTGGCATCACACACACACACAAAAAAGGAGAACAAGTTGCACCTCATTGGCAAAAATAAGGTTCGCTTCGGTCCTTGTTTTTTCCCCACCTGTGCTTCCTTTTTTTGTATTTTTATCCCACCCTTGGCAACTCTTTGCGAAGATACTTTGCTGTTGCTGCTTGTCTTTTTACGATCCATTTTTGTCTCTCTGTGCCCTAATTTGGATCCCATTTCCCTTTCTCTCATTGCAGAAAACTTGGCTATAACGACGCAAGACAACAATAGCGACCGACACCTCGGGTTATAAAAAAGCACACAGACACACACACCCCAACAGAAAGGTAATGTAGTTCTCTCTTGCATACACATTTCGAAACTTTCCTTCGGAAAAAATAAAAAAAAATACTCCTACACACGAATGACAGAACTTAAACCGCCCCCAAAGTTCAAAAACGATACGAGAAACGCAAAATTCACACATTCGCTTATTCGCTCTTCAACTGTGACTAACTAGAAGGGAAATCGTTAGCACAATATCGAGCTAATCTATCAGAAACGCCGAAGAATGCGACTAACCGCTCTGCGAAGCGCACAGAAAGGAAACTTGCCCATCACAACATTCCAACTTTAATTTATAACCATTTTGCTGAAACGGTCTTCCCTTACACCATATTAGCCTTAAGGCAATGCTTAACATTGACTTGGAATGCTAATACTACCCCCCTTTTACAAAAGGTAACTATTTCCCCGCCAAAATCCCTTTTCCTTTCAAAGAAAACACCTCTCCCGACATAAGAACCCACCCTGTCTAATCTAAACCGTTCCCTATAACTCCGTGGTCTAATAAAGGCTCGCATCGATCGTTACCTTCTAAATTAACCTCACACCCTTTATCTATAGCCCCTTTGCTGAGCCCCATGAAAATAAGCTGAAAGACGATTTATATGATCCTGGGCTAATTAACGCAACACAAGATAAATTAAACTAAAAATGAGATGAGAAAAACACGAAGCTGGCCCCAAAACTTTGCAATTCTAGGTCAGTACGTCCGTAGCCGATCTCAAATCTATATATCGCAAAATGTTGTGCTTTTCTGCGCCATTTCGTCGCATAAGAAGCTTACCTTCGTCGTTTGTCTACGAAACGGAAGCCTTTGCCACGAACATGTACAATATCTAACGTATGCCTTCCTTTAGAAAAAAAAGAACTAATGCAGAAAACAGTGAGAACCCCTGCTCCTATTCCCTTTTACTCCTGGCCGAAATATTGACCCGAGCTAACGTTTCTCCCAGCAACGACACCACAGACACATACACACACAAAATCCTAGTCCTTTTATAGGCGCAAAAGCTCCTAGACACGCCTACTGCACATAAGTGCCGAAAAGGGAAATGGATATCTTCTCGATTTTTACGCCTGGTGGTCGACAAGAGTGTAACGTTCCACATCAAAGCTAAATATTTATATTCCGCTTCTTCTGTGCGACGCGACGGTCTATACCTTCTGAATTCATTGTAGTGCTGCTTATTTTTTTCTGGTTCCTTACTATTATTATTATTTTCCAACAAGATACGGAAAACGATGAAAGACTGGGAAAATTGCATTCCTGCGGTTCTTTTCCCCGCACAGCTTGACCCATAAGCGGGCCAAAAAAGGTTACGAAAGAAAGGGGACCGAAACTGTCAACTTCCCAGCTTGCTCGCTTTTGCCAATATTGACTTGTTCCGTATTTCTGGCTCATTTATGCGTTTAAAGATCCTCGACTGATGGGTTTCCGGGGTCTCAGACAAGCTTCTCTGGAGCAGATGGACCCCCTCCTTTCCCTTTAGGGCCTTTGCTAAACTAATCGATGGCGCGGTACCAAGGCTTTTCTTCCGGGAATTAGCGTTCCGAACGACGACTGGACAATGATTTGAATGCGTGAGGAGCTCTCGAGGTGCGTTTCCTAACTCAAGTGTACTCATACTCCTTTGTGATGAGAAACAATGACTTGTAGCCACGAAATAGAGCGTCGTTTCAAATATACACCAGGTATACTTCACAACTGGAGTCTTGTGATCCATAACGTCTTTTTTTCCAACTTTTCCGGGGACAAATCCTGTACAGAAACAATTGGAAAAGAGATTAAAAAAGTGTCGCCAGAATAACAGTTCCAACGAAACTGGTAAACAATAACGCATACAACCAAACGACCTTAGCACACGCTACACCATAGCCAGAGCGTGATCGCAATAAAAAAATAAGGTTGTCCCTTTTGTCCGCTACTTTATGGGTCCAAAAGCGAGAGGATATGGGTTTTTGGGTTTGCATGATCTTCCTTCGGGCAGCCCGGGGGGGATGGGGGGTAAAGCAGTCTTTTTGGTCCTATGAAAAAGAAAGTAAATAAGTAAATATTGAAGTGCATAAGGCTTCCCTAGAGAGTTAGCTTACTTACCGTTACCTTGGTCGCGTGCGTGAGCCTCGTTTTTTATCAGCATTAATTGCTCATTACCCGAACAAGCTGACACAACAGTTCAGGTTCCTCTGGTTCGCTTGTCGAGCAAGTCAACAACTTTCTTTCGCCCGGCTCTCGAACACCTTCTCCAAGACAAAAACTTCTGGATGGTAACTAATTAAAAACCTTGCGTGTGGTTCGTAATTCCCAACTTGACAAATTCCCTCTTCTGTTATGTTTTTTCTTTGCTGCTCTTTCTGGTGAGATCTTTCCAAGGGAAGGAAGCTGCCAGAGACAAAGCCGAGCAGATTCCTTCATTAGGACGGTGGGCGGAGCTGGAAAGAGTCATTATTAGGCCATGAAAGTGGCACTTGCATCTATTTGCATGGAAAACGACGCGTCTTGTCTATGCACAGTTCCTCTTAAAAGTCCCCCCTCCTTTTCGTTTTCCACCAACAGCAAGGAAATGGAGCTCTGTACATGTTTGTTTGTATCTCTCTCTCTGCCTTTTCTTCTCTGGGCTTTTGCTAATACGTTCCGTGTCCCCAGATATATACTCCCAAAGTAAAGCCATAGCAGCAAACCGGGAAAAGGAGAAACGCGAACCTTTAAAAGGAACAAAAAATACTTGGGGCCAGCATGCATCCATTCCCAAGCCTCTGCCCGCTTTGGCTTGGCTGACAGTGCTTTACGCAGTAGGTTCAACTTGCGTACGTAATGCGAAGTAATTAATTATTTTACAACCCTTAACAAGAGGAACTGAATTCTAGAACCAACAGAACTATGCTATGGCAAGTGTAAGGAAATATTGTTTACGGCTGTTCGAAATCTGCGCTTTTGGCTCGACACAAAAAGTCCTAAAATTCTTCGAATTATGGGCCTTTAATTTGTCCTTGTTTTGTCGTTACCTAAAGCACGTATTTATTTAAATTTTTAGAACAAAGATATTTAGAAACGAGCGAATAGGTTTTTATACTCACGTAGCACTAAATATAACAAGAAACATAACAGGCGTTGAAATGGATTGGCTTGTTCTACTTGTCAGGGGTGTCATGGCCACGTTTGCTTTTGTGACAGTTCGAATGGTATTGAATATTAAACTGGGTTTGCCGTCGTTCTTGGCTTTGCACTTCACGGTTTCAAATCGAGCACACACTATCTATTAAGAATAATTTGTAAAGAGCCCAGTAGTGGTCCAGATTTACACGGGTATATTAGAAATTATTCAACAGAAAAAGCTGTCGGACAGTCGGACTTTTTAGTTTCTGGTTACGGGAGAACGGAATGAACGGCAACTTCCCTTTAAATCTTCATAACCTTAACACACGAACTGCGAATCACGAACGGTGCACTTCGAGCGCTGTTCGTTTAACGTATCAACCAATTGCGAAAAGTTTTTCAAACGTAAGTGACCGTTGGAGGCGCTAAATGACACCAAAAAAGCTCAAAGTAACATCAAATTTAACTTGAAATGTTCTGTTTGTGGTCCTCTAGAACACTACAGAGATCAGACCTAAACTTCATTCTGGGCTTTTGCAGTTAGGTTAAAGACCAAAAAATAGAAAAAAGCGCCATAAGAAACGAGAATATAATGACGGCCACGTCCCGAGAAGAAAACGACCCCGCCATCAACCTGGAATTATGACCGTGCTAAAACAGAACGCTGTAATTTGTCTCACACAAATTGAACATTTCATTCCCTTTCGTAACAAACTTATGCCTGTCATTCTTAAACGGTCTCGGGAAAAGTCAAGTTAAGCAATATTGGCCCCACAAACGAAATACGGTTTTAAAATTTAGGTGCTTTGCAATTTAAAAGCGAACTCCAAATGTACAGTCGTAAGATGCATTTACTTTTGGTTCCCAAGAAACTCAAAATAACCTTTTGCAATTTCTTTCCAATAATCGTTATTGCTCCTTTTTAGCTTAAGGGATAAAAATCGCAAAAAATACATAGTACAAAAAATAAGATAAAATATCACTGTCCAATAGCAATAGTCTTGGGTTTCAAGACTTTTGGGCCGCAACAGAAATTCGAAAGAAAGGGTTTATGGCCTTAGGCTAGAACGGAACAGCATCAGGCACACTACGATACACTTTGGCAGGCTGTAGTAAAAATACCAGACCCCCAAGCTCCGCATTGCAGGGAATCAGGTTGCCTCAAAATACTGGACCGAAAGTAATACTCGTCTAACAAAAACAAAACAGAGCAAGAAGAAACAGGAAGACTATGAAACAAAATCCAAAACAGCTCAAAGACCTATATAAAGGGGGCCTTCCAAAAAGCAGATTAGTCTGGCATTGATAGCATAGCCAAAGGTTCCCAAATACCTCAGAATTGTTTCCGAAACACTGATTTCCCTCTCTGAAATTGCATTCAAGTCCATTTTAAAAAAATCCAAGCTCCTCCCATTATTCCCATCATTCGGCCTTTGATTCCTTTTTTATAAACATAAGTCAAACAGTCAAACGTTCCGTATCTTATTAATCCAAACTTTTCTACTCTTAACTTGGTCTAAGAATTCTTAACGTACGGCTTCTGGGCGACCTTCCATACAATCCAGTAAGCTCCGCCCCTTTCTGAATTTATCTCCGTCAAGTAAACTTTACCAGCAGGCTGGAAAATTATACGAAAATAACCGCGCAGTATAGTGTAAAAGTACCATTTTCTCTCTTGGAAATCCGAAAAAAACGACAACTTGAAAATGATCACTAACCACGCCCACCTAACTGATCTCGTGCAGTAAATAAGAAAGCCAGTGAACTTTTCTTTAAGAAAAAATTCCTAGAGGACCAATCAGTGCAGAATTGTACAAAGAGCATTTTTAAGAGATTAAAAAATGCGTTAAAAAAATTCTGACAACTTTAGTAAAAAAAAAACAAAAAAACTTCCATACAGTGAAGGCGTGTAAACATTCCTAGAGGACCAATCAAGCAAAAAAAGGGAAGATAGCAAAAGAAACCGTTGTAGGGAACAAAAAAAAAATAACTGCTCCTCTCCGTTGCTCTTTTTTTCTCTCTCTATTTCTCTCACTGGGAAACTAAGGAAACGTACAAGGACGTAAAGGAATCTCTCCTTTGCTTCCTTCCTTCAAGCGCGACGGAGACAGAAAGCGAAGCAATTGCGATTCCTTTTCACAGCAATTCCCATAAAGTCGCAATGCCATGGCTGCTGGACACTGCGCGGGCCCATTCTTCATCACACTTATCATGCCATAAACTGCGCCCTCTTTACTTGTCGAGAGAAGCATTCTTTTCCAGAGAAAATCGTACCACAACCAAAAAAATAACCCCCTTCGTCTTACCCTGAGTAGGATTCCTACCATCTTCTTCATGACTTTTCCCTTAAAAAAATGGTAATTTCTGCCAGATTTTTTCTGCCAAGAAATATTACTGCGTCAGAAATCATTAAGATGGCCTAAATACTAATTTAGTTGCGCGAGCATTTTAAATATAAAATGAATTTAGAAACTTGTTTTGTAATCAACTTTCCCGTGTATAAATTTAGTGCTAAAGTTTATTTCTGGTATTTCTTTAAAGAACAAAGGAGCTGGATGGGTAATGAAACGGCGGGTATGACACATTTGAAAATCTTCAGTCAGACAAGTAAAAAAGGAAACATATGTTCTCCTTTAATTGTTGTTATTTTCTTTAGAATCACTTTATTTCTTATTACGAAAAAAATATAAACGAAGAAATGTTTCGGTTGGACAAGGTCGGCCTATTTCTGTCTTGTATGCTTTTTTTAGGACTTTACATTTCCGGCGTTTCTTTGGGACAGCAATTTGGTGCCAGTATTTCTGCCAAGCGGAAAAGAGCTGCGTTTTTGATTAGCAATGGAAAGTTTCGCCCTTTCAAGTCTAAATAAAGAAAAAAATAATAATTTCGCCTACTTTTTCCCCCTTTCTATTTCACTCAACTAACTTCTGAAAATGGAAGTGATATGCAAAGTTCCGAAATGAAATAATTAGGCTCGGTCGAGTGATAAAAAGGACGTTTCCTCTCATCCTTTCTGCGAACTTTAACAATTAAAAGCAACGGGATTTCAATTCGGATTCCAAGAATATACTTCAATATTCAGCTTGTAACTTTAATTACTGGCCATTACTGTCCGCTCCCTTCCAAAAAAAGAAAGAAAAATATTAAGAAATAAATTATTCTGCCAGCTGGAGGATATTCTGTCAAAAAGCGAAGTAATTCCAGCTCTGACGTCACCACAAAAAACTCTTAAGGCTCCCGTATACCTTAGCATATTGATAGGAACAATTCACAGATGGCACTAGTAGTTTTTGTTGTTTTGCGAAAGACTTGCGTAAGAAAGTAAGAAAATAAATAGACAGCTAATTGCCGGCAAAGTTTCTACGTTTGTTTTGCTTCTGAAAAGTACGATTTGTTACCACAGTTTGCTGTAGCAGCACAAGGTACCAAATCAAGTCGTCAAACTTTCGGACCAAGATTTCTCGAAAACGGCGTGTCAGATTTGAAAGCTGTCTAATGCAAAAATTTTCTTTTGTTAACAGCTAGTGCACAACCGAAAAACAGATTTTTAGGTCACGTATTTCTCATAGTTGTAAACTTCATTTGCATATTGCTAATTAACTACTCATTGGAAAAATTCGTACTTTGGTTGTGCACTACCTGTGAGCAAACTCAAGAGCCTTGTAAAAGAATTTTTTCATGAAATGCTCTGGTTTTCTCAAAAAAGTGGTCCGAAATTCCCCATGCTAAGCGCCTATACCGAGCTAAGGTATACGGGAGCCTTAAGGCAGCTGTAAATATTTCGAAGCTCTTTTAAGATTATTTTTGTGGTATTACTGGCAACATCTCTCCAGTAGTAATATCAATATTTTGCAGAAATATGACTTAAATGTCTGAAGAATTACTATTTAAAATTACTTAAATTAAGGTTATATGTTTCGCGTTACTAACGCAGTCTTTCTTGAAAAACCAATATGCAGAAGTATTGCCTAATTTCGGCAGACTATGATGTAACATTCTCGGTGTTCTTCATTTAGGATCACTTGCAGGAATAGCTATAAGATCAGAATAGAATAGATCATTTACATTAATACTCATGCAGATGTAGGTATAGCTAAAAATACAATTTAAGTTCTAATTATGTTGAAGATTATTTAACTTTCTTCCGTTTAAGGCATTTCTACACTATTTCTGATCAATTTTCTGCAGAAATTATCTTCAGATCTCTGCAGAATTATGGCCAATTTAACCTCCACTTTGCGTAAAGACAATCAAACCAGGAAAGACGGAAACAGTCCCGGACTCGATCGTAGGAGAAAATTAACTCGAGAGTTTCTAAAAACGTATTTCTAAAAGATGAGATTCTCTTATCGCGTGCAAAGTTTTAACCTAACCCCCCGAAAATTTTAGCTTCCCAAGGGAATCCCAGTCAGCCTTGTAATCCAATCCCGAACTCTCGTCGCGTGTCTTGTCAAGTTAAAAGCTAAAAGGGTCCGGGGCTAGCACTCAATCCCCCCATTCTCTTCCTCCCCCCACCCCTCTGCCCCGTTTAAGCAAATATGCGAAATGGACGTTTAGCCGATTAACTACCAAATATTTGACCAAGTCGAACGGTCGCTTTCCTTCTCTACTCCACTCCAAAAACATCAGCATGCGAACTGTGTGTGCGCCCTTTTAAAAATTTTCCAAGGGTTTCGCTGGCTTACATCAACAGTTCGCTACGCCATCTGTGGAGCGAAACTATCCCCAACTGTCATTACCGTTATAGATAAGTTTAAATTTGAAAGTTCGATAAGGTTTATCAAAGTCCTCTTAAAATTATAAGTGACGTCTCCAAAACTTCCCGTATAACTTCCGTCTACTGATAACTCGCGGAAAATAGATATTAAAAAATCCAAATTTGGCTGATTCATCCGTTTTTCAGTTATCTTCCCCCTTCCCGTTAGGGACTACGCAGCCGGTCGCTGGAGCTCGGAGCAACATTCAAAAAGTTTCAACTTAGTTGGGAAATTGATAAGCGATAAGATTTGGACAGTTTAGTAACTTCGCCCTGAGGCCTGCACCGCAACAGTCCTTTTAATCTCTCTCTTTCTCTCACTATCCTCTTTTTCTTTTCTGTTTACAATCTTTCTATCGTCTGTTGTCGTGGGTTCAACCTAACCGCCCTTTCCCGCCTATCTCTTAGCATGTGTTTAAACTTTCGGTAAACTTTTATCTTGCACAAGCCCCTAACCCAAAGCAAAATCGCCAACGTCCCACGCTCAGTGTACATTTTAACCCAGTCTGCATCCATGGTACAAGCTTAAATTGTCCCTCTTTAACAAGCTAGACAAACTTGCTTCCCTCGCAAACAAAGTTTCGTTTCTCGAAAACAATTAGTGAGTGAAGTGAATCTAGAAACTTCCTTATACGCAATTTGCGAAATATATCTTCCCAGGAAACAAGCCAAGCCCATCAGAATCTAGGATTTTATTTGATTTTTATTCTCTCCGCTGATCTCCCAGGTAACCTTATGACGTCATCAGTACTAACCTTTGGAATACTTTCGTAACTTTAAGTCTTACAATTTTCTTAACCCCAACAAAAATCCTGAATTAGAAAAATATGGAAAAAACGCAGTTTGGGATATATTTTGAAAAATATTCCGTTTATTCGACTTGGAATATAACAACACAATACGATTGTTGACCAGGGAAAGGTTTACAAAAGAGAAAATAAGCCGGGAAGGTAATTCCCTATAAGACTTGGTACAAAAAGCTCTCTATATTTGCTTGTAACATAAAACAACAACCAAAAAGTAGACAAATCCGCTTACAACTTTGCTTTCTCATACCGCTAATGCTTCTTTGCTAAAAGTCAACCCGAATTTGAGTGCACGTTCGAAAGAAACACACACAAAAAACTTACAATCTCAAAGAAAAACATTATTTTCCGGTTCTACAATTGCAAAATGTCTATTGTCTCCTCTTTTTTATTCCAATAGTCAATACAAGTGGTACCACAGCAGGTTCGTGTTTCTGTACCTGACAAAGGAACCTAATAATGCCTGCAAAGTCTCCTAACTTTTCTAAAAGAAAAAAATGACCAATTAGAAAAAAGAGAAAATAGAGAATTAAAAAATAACCCCTTTAGAAGGTTTCCAGTGACAAATAAAATGTTCCCCCTTTTAAATAAGGAAAAAATCGAGGTTCTTTTTCCTCCCTATCTCCCCTAAAACAGGAACATAACAAAATTCGCACTAAAGACCTGCCCTTTTTTAATGTGGCACTTTTTAAAAGATTATAGTAGGAAGGCTATGTTTATTTTTTTCTCTTTCTGTATTATTCCCCGCGAAAGTTGGAAAAAGGGGCAAGACAGCCTTAAAAACGCATTGCTGCATTACAACTTGGTTCGTATAACGGAGCAAACATAATTCTTTTTATTTCTGGGGGTGTATAACTCACACCTGCGTCACCCTTTTACAGAAATTATTGCTTTTAGAGCTATAGAATTATTCCTATTTCACGTTGCTAGCTAGAGCTATTACGCTAAAGCCCTTCAAACGAAATCGTTCTGTGGGCGATGGAGAGGAGAAATAAAATAAAAAATAAATTAATAATCTAAAACTCGTTGTGTCCCTATGGTATAGCTTTAAAGATCCAACCTCCCCGGTTACTACCCCGTTATGCATCCCCACCTATTAAGCGCTCTAAGGAATTAAAATTCCACACAAGATTAGATCACGCTACCGCTTTTCGCGGTAATATCGTAGCTAACGTAAGCGAAGAAAGTTTCAACGTTAAAATCGCTTTAACTTTTAAGAGCTATGGAGCCGAAAAAATGGAGAATCAGCCCGAAGCTATATATAGCCAGCAACCTCAATCCATGCATAAAACGCTTCCCAAGTTATAAATTGGTTAATTTCTACTTAAAATTCCTTTCTATCGCATACTTCTGCCGAATTCCTAACAGTATTAGAGAAATTAACCGGTAAGTCTATAGGATTACTAGTGCATTACTATTGAATATACTGTAATTTCCGCAGTAATTTGGTATTTGACTAATAATATCTGCAGAAATTTCTAATAATTGCCTGGTTGCGTACTTGTTCGAAATTTTCTGAAGAAACTAAGATAAAGATACTTCAAATGGTGCAGAATTTCTGCCAACTATAGTAATCTTTGCAGCAATTCCAATGCCTACGAACTATCTGATAGTAACTTCTATCAGTATTCATTAAAACTGTTTTCGATTGCAAGAATCTTAAAATTACTGCATCAAAACTATCCATTCTACGTAACGTTAGCCAAATTTGTAAAATACACTCAAATACAAGTTATTTCTGCATTCCTATCAGTTTCGACGAAAAAATCATAGAATTTTTGGGACAAATTCAAGAAATTTCCGGACCAGGAACAGCTTTGCTTAGTAATTTGTAGAAAAAAAATCATTTAGGGACACAGCTGAGGTACTGTATTTAAGCAATTGATTGAAACAAAAGCACAAAAACTCAATTACTTATTTACACTGCCAATTTAATTGTGACGGGGACCACTCGTTAAAATTAAAGACTAACGAACTTGGAGTAAGGGGCAGAGCATACAAATAAAGCTCTTGTTCGCTTTCTCTAGTGTATAATTAAAATCCCCTTCATTTGCATCACTCCCCCGGATTAATTTACCGACTATGTTAACACACAAAAGAAAAACCCCGCACCGGAAACGATAAAAAACCCTTAAATCTAAAGTAATTTGCCTTAGCGTTGCCGAAATATTTACCAGCAACCAAGAGTGAAAAGCAAGGCAAACAAAAGAAAGCAATTTGCCTATAACTCTTTCCCCAGCTGTTTAACAAATACTGTTTTCAAAGCTGTCGTTTTCGCTTCCTTTGTTTTTTCACTCTTTCGGAGAAATGACATTCGCTAGCAAACAACTACGCGTCCATTTCATCACAGAACAGAAGAATAACTTAAATATCACACCAGTAAGAGAGAGAGAGAAAAAATAAAATAATGGAGAGTTAAGTTTTCAGGACATATAGACACGCGTACGTTGGTCGTATGCAAATAAACCATTAAATACGCACACACCTTCACATTTAATAAATAAACTTACTATTCGTTCACGCAAATGGATTTCAGATAGTGAGGCTCATTACTGCAATACTCCAAAATATGTTTAGCAAGGTGATCTCGTAGACTGTTATAACAGTCTCATTTTTTATAATGCAGTGGGTACATAGAGTAAATATAGAGAGAGATGGAACATGCCTTTTGTTACCATATTTTGAAGCTGCAGGTAAGTACCCTGTGAGGACAGGATTGGTTAGGGATCGTCCATAAATGGCGCCACCCAAAAATCGCGAATTTTTTCCCCACCCCCCCTCTCAGTCACCTACCGTCATCTTCACCGTCACCCCACCCTCTAAAATGGCGCCATCACCTGGTTGACCCCTCTCACAAAAAAGGGAAAAATATGGGCTTTTTTTAACCGACATATTGACAATCCTTCAAGAGTTAGGTAAACGCTACAAACTCTGTCTACTTAGGAGCTAGAAATAGAAGAAAACTTTCACAAAATTGTGAAAACACAAGAATAACATTCACGCTTTGGCCCTAGCGTAAAAATGGTTGGCACAGACAGGATGGCGTCACTTTCTTGCCAACCCCCTCCCACCCTCTCGTCATCTCGCGTCATCTTTTACTGAACCCACCCACCCTCTCCCTGGGTGGCGCCATTTATGGACGGCCCCTTAGCCCGCTTTGACAACGCCTTGCTCGTGGCGGGAAATATAAAATCAGGTTCAAACGTAAATCGATATCAATTTGGACATATCGATTCTCAAGCTTTTGAATAGAACCGAGCTTTTTCTATTAGTATCGTTTGAAAAATATCTTTATTGGCAGCTAGTTGTAGCATTATCGATATCGTTGACTAACGCCATCGATGCGTTTCTTCCAGCCAATCAGCAAACTCATCCACTCCATGAAGCTTATCCACTTCAAAATGACTCTTCCTTTTCAAACCTTCTCTCTGTACCGCTCCTTTATGCAGGGATGTTCCCCCTGGGGCATGCTCTGGGGTATTCTGTGCAGTAGTGCTGCTAACAATGGTGCAAATAGATGTAGAACCGCGACCCGCTTCGTCTCCGTGGCCAAAACAGAGTCCCGGAAAGGAAAGGAGTCGGCATTTTGTTAGGGTAAGCATAGCTGTTCTACTTACAGAGCGGAAACCAAATCTAAGTCATTTAGTGACTTTAAGATTATCCAAACTCGGACCAGCGCAGCAATAAGACCTAACGATTCCTACCTAAACCCTAGCTTTTCTTATTCTATATCTACGTGACTTGAGAGAGCACTACACAAACCCTATTAGATTACTGTCCTTCAAGTATTTGACGAACGCTTTTCGGATCTTCCACGGGATAGTATTTCACAATTTCAGTACGTATTTACCTATTCCTAGGGTAAATAAATTCGACTCCACTCCAACACAAGTCAATATTTCCATTTTGCGTTGATCTCTTTGCATTTGCTTGATTAAAAAATTCTGACGTTTTATAGTTATTTTTCGTTTCGGTCCAAACCGACATTTTGTCTTTATTTACATGAACAATATTTTTTCTTTTAAAAAGGAATTTAATTTTTACAAAAAATTTCTTTTGTAAAAGTAATATGTATCTCCAAAAAATGCGGTGTTGCGTTGGACGGATACAAAGAATGACACAATTTTGCGGGAGAAATTTGCAAGGCTCCAATAGATTGTATGTAACTGTAGCAACGTCCTTTTAAATGCACCCTTGCAAGAAAGCGAATGGGGAAAAGAAAGATGAAAATTCCTGATTCAACGAGGAACATAAGACCTACCCAAAAGGAAGAGAATAATAACAGCAGAGTCTATACAGCAAATTTATGGAGCGTAAAGCAATCTTGAGAAGGGTTTGTGTGTTGGGAGTCCCTCAAACGTTAATTCTAACATGTTTCTGGGGTGCATTTTGTATGGCCTCAAACTCATTTGCAAAAGCGACTATAATATGTAAGGATTTCTTTTTTTTTTCCGGGAAGGTAGAGGAACTAGAAATTTTGAGGAAAAACCGTAAGACGGTCTTGTGTATTTACTTGCTATTTAAACAGGAAAGAAAAGTAATTGCACTGGGGCAAAAAAAATATATAAATTCTGTTCAAAAGCAAAAGCGGAAGAAAAATAAATCAAATTTGTGTCTTGTCAAAGGAGCAAAAAGAAAAAGGCTAATTTATCACGGTACTAGGAAAACAATTAGACGGAAAGATACGAAGCTCAGATAATGCTCAAAGCTCTACGCCCGGCCAAGCTCTCAGACCCTCTCTCTTTCTCTCCCAGACGAGAAGAAAACCATAGAAAACGTGAGACAATTCGAAAGAATGAGATTTTCGGTGTCAAACATTCACCGATCACTTAAGCTTATGGCCTAAGCTTTTGGGTTATTTCTTAAGGTTAAGGTTGAAAAAACATGAAAAAATTTCCTTTCAAATTTATTCCATTATACATTCAAAACAGTCTGATTCCTTAAACCCTAGTTTAAAAGAAATACTGCTGAGTTATTGCAGTAATACTTCTAAAGTTCTATATAGCACAATAGCATTCCATTTGCTAAATTGCGATGAGCAGACTAGATAATTATACCGTACATTATACTTTAATAGTTTATTACTTTATCCCCACGAACGAGAAAATTTTGTGCCTAGCGACCCCATTGCCACTGAATTCCAAAAAGACTGCCTAGAAGGTTAGGCGAAAAAATGGCGAAAACGTGGTTCACAGAAGCGGCAAGGACGGTGAGTTAGGGCTGTGTTGCAGAATTTCCCACAAGTTAATCATGGCCAAAGGGTTGGAAAATAGCTCTCCAGCGTAATATAAAGGCCAACCCAATATTGCTCTTCGCTTAATGGAATTTATAATAAGTTGCATGTTGGTGTTTTCTCGGGCTTGAGATGTTTAGAATACACTCACACACAAATACACACACACGTACACATAATACACTGCTGCTGTGAATTTCCTTCCTCGCCAAACAAAAAGAGGCTCCCGAAAATAAAAAAACGTTCTGCAGGAGAACCTTATTTTTCTCCCGTTTGTTGCCTTAGAAGAACTTAACACACATTTTCATCCCAAAAGTATGTGGAAAATACATTACAGAACGCTAGAGTCATCAAAGATTCAGAAGAAAAATTACGCCAGCAAAAATACAGATTGGCAAAACCGTTTTGGTCGTTCAGTTTCGCGAACCTTTTCTCTGTCGCACCTAAAACGACGCACGAAAACCATAAAACCCATTGCTTTTATTTTATGAACCCTCTATTTTGGTGTTCAAGAAAAAGAAAAGATCTTTCAGTGCCCATAACCAGCGTCAAGACAAAAAACCAGCGCTTTTTCTGCACAAAACTTGCTAAAAAATAAAAAAAACACTAAACCCCCGAGTTTAATAGACCTGTTTTTATTCTGGGTAATTAACTTAACGCAATTTCCGGCAATTACTTCGCGTTTTCAATCAAATAACCATTAAACTTGAAGCTTTAACCGTTCTAAACATTACAAGTTGTCCAACGGCTTTTCCTTCCGCCAATTTCCCTAAAAAGGGAATGGAATTGCAAAGGAGATGGTGGTCTTGCGAAGCTTCGGTAGTTCCTGGTTAAAGTCACGTGTATATAACGTTACCGCTTCTGGCGCCATCAAATGTAAACTGTCCAAGTTCCAGACAGCACTTTCAAACATTCAAAGGAGCAATTGTAGTTTTTTTTTTTAAGTGAGGTTGGGTCTTGTTTTCCGCGAATGTAATGCGGTGTTGGTTACGGTTTTCCAATCTTGGTGCACTGGCTTTCCGACCTTTAAAACCCAGACAGGAAAGGTTAAGTCTGTCAGCGTTTTACGTGTCTTACAAGGATCGATTCACTGTAGCTCGTGTCACTAATTTCGACGGAATTATGCACGCCAATTAACGTAAAGCGAGTCGCACATTTAGTAAAAGTGAAAATGAAATACAGTGCAAATGTGTAGTCGTATGTTCTCGTCATGGCCACCGCGATCATGACACGGGGCCACAATTATGGCGGGACGACGAAATTAAGGAGCGTGACGCCATTGACATTGCATCCTCTCCGCTCTCCCGCCCCCTAGATACACGCAATACTCTCTCCGGTATTCATGGGTAACCCCCCAGAAAGCCACAATGATCTAAAAGTTCATTTGAAACTCATTAAAGCAGCTCTCTTCACTGTCCCGACGTTATTGATTACGATGACGGGGCGGTGGCAAGGTTTTTTGGGAGGTTAATGGGAGCCTTGCGTTTACGTTCCTCGGTCGAGGTTCTCTAGTTCTTGTTTTCCGGGTGATGTGACGTTACGAAATATGGATTCACTGCTGCTTCCCTTCGCGGCTAACTTTACTCGCGGCTTCTTGTTGTTTGGGTGGGCGCAGAAGGCTCTTTTTTGGAGTCCTCTCGCTCTCTGGCCGCCTGGCGGATCAATAGAACTACAACAGCGAACCAAATTCCGGCACACACACACATACATAGACACTCTAACTTCCTGACATCCTAAGCCCATCACGTACTGCCAGCTTTATAATACTCTTGTTCCTCCCCACCACATACACATGAAACACAATTGACTGTTTCGAGCGGGGGGCAAAAAAGAAAGAAAAGTACTTTGCACAGCTTTTAAATCACTTCATCCCACTTAACCCCTTCTTGCAATCTTTTAACCTTCTTTCCCCCCTTTAAACATTTTAAGGGAATTTTTAACGGTTTAAAAACAAACCTAACATCACTTCGAAACTTCTTTTCCGGCTTTAAATTTGTATTAACCCTTTTATGAATGCTTGTAGGCGTGGTTAATCAAGACAACCAGACAAGCAATTTTTATAACAGTTAGAAACTACTAAATCCTTCTTTATGTTCCAATTTGCTTGGCTTACTCGCCTAGAAAACTTTTAAGTAAATGCATTCAAATTTGAATGTCGCGCCAGTCCACACATGGTCGGGCATTTGGCGCCAAAAATTCAAAATTCCTTCCTCAGATGGCGTGCATTGTTTCCCAAACTACCGTAAAAGGGAACTTTCATACCTGGTATATTTTTTTGTTAGTTCTTTTTACCTGCATAGAGCGACAAAGGTCCCTTCCAGGCTTGTCCTTCTGCTTAGCTGAGAACCCAAACGGACAAAAGAACTAGTTCCCCCCCTCCCTGTTCGCTCCTGCCTCCACTGGTCAGAGACCCCAGCAGCTTTACCATCTGCCCCCTAGCTCTGGCTACGTTACAAGAGGACCTCGGCTGTGTTGCTGTCGCTTTGGCAATCATGCTGTAGGTGCTTTAGTGGTTGGCAGTGTCGTGTATAGTGGTGAAACATTCCTGGTCCACTGAAGAAATCGTTCTTTTAACACCTCGAAATATTCGGATTTCAAAGTGTACATATCTAGAATTCCTCGGAAAGTTCGGAAAGTTGGTGTCGCAACGTTCCGGTGTCGAGCTAAGCCAACCTAAGCAACACGTCCCAAAAGTAAGACCCCCCGAAAATTTTGAACAGGCAGCAGCATAAGTGACCGCTTAATTGCCATGCCAGGCGTGACTCATGGCATCTGAATAGAGCCTGCGGGAAGTTTCCCAAGCCTCAGATTACAGATTCCCATGAGCTCGAAACTCAGTATAGAGAAGCTGCTTTAAACACAAAAACAATACTAAACCTTTTTGAATCGGGATTCCCACAAGGCGGCTTCTAAAACTCCCCAGAGAAAGCCCCTCCTTCAAAACGGTCTAGAAATTCCTAGTGAGCACAGGGAAATGGGTCCCGGATAATGGAACTATTGTCGCCCTTAGAGACGTAGTGTGGGTTCTTATAATACTACACTATTTGTATGCCCCGTAGCTACTTTTCCCCATTTCGATGGAACTCTCCCTAAACCGAATCTATCCTTCCCTTACTACTCTCGCCCCTTTAACCCTCCCTCAATAGTGTGGGCATAGCTATTGTTTACTTTAACCATCCGTTGGGTGTACCGGTTTACCTAAAGCAAATAGTGCCTTTGAATCTTTACACTCGAGTGGTTTGAACTCAAATTTCATCTTTCTCTCCCTTTTTGTTTTTCAACAGGAAATGTGAAAAAGACGTTTCGCCTTTAAAACGCCGAACTTTGGGAAGTTACGAAGATGGGTCCCTGGACGTTCACGCTGACCTTGCTAGTATTAGGTCATTCAGTGAGCGGCGATTGGACCGCCGCTTGTCCCTCGAGTTGTACGTGCAAATGGAGTTCCGGGAAACGCGTCGCCGAGTGCGTCCAGGCCGGTTTTACGGCCGTGCCGAACACCCTGAGTCCCGAGATCCAGGTGTTGGACTTGAGCGGGAACCCACTAGAGATCTTACCGCGCGACGCGTTCCGCTCGGTGGGGCTTGTCAACTTGCAGAAAGTGTACGTGCGGAACTGTAGTTTGCGTCACTTGGACAAGGACGCGTTCCGGGACTTGAGTATCATGATCGAAGTGGACATTTCCAACAATCGCTTAGCGCGACTGCATCCGGATACTTTTACTGGTAATGAGAAACTCCGGTTTCTCTTTATCAACAACAATCCGCTAGAGAAGCTCGAGGCGCACCAGTTCCCGGCGTTGCCACATTTGCATACGCTAGAATTAGCGAATTGCGGACTCGAGCTCATGGATCAAAAAGCGTTTATGCATCTGAAGGCTTTAGCGACACTTCGTTTGAGTGGGAACCGTTTGACTAACCTCAAAGCGGTTATTTTCGAGCCGTTAGAAAAACTCAAGAGCCTCGCCTTGCAGAATAACCCGTGGCGGTGCGACTGCCGCCTAAAACCGCTCAAGCATTATCTAATGGAAGCTAACCTTTACGCAAACCCCACCGTCTGCGCCGAACCCACGCGGTTAGCCGGTCGGTCGTGGGATCAGCTCTTGGATGACGACTTCGCCTGCCCTCCGATGGTCGAGGCGGCGGAGCGTAGTATTGAAGGAGCCGCGGGGTCAGATCTCACCATGTCGTGTAAAGTCAACGGCGTCCCGCAGCCTGACGTCAAGTGGTTAGCCCACGGCCGAGTGATTACTAATCTCTCTCAGAGTTCCTACGCTGATCAGATCTACATAATCCGAGCGGGTTATGTCCAACCTGAGGCAAAGCTCAGACTCTCCGAAAACGCGGAAATTTGGAGTAATTTGACCATCCGCCGCGCTAGTGAACAGGACGCCGGGGTGTATACCTGTTCGGCCAGCAACCCAGGTGGCGTAGCAGTGGCTAATGTATCGGTGTACTTCCCAGCCGCGCCGGTCATCGTTACCATCTTCAACGACGAGGGTAGTGTCCCTCCGACCATCATCATCGGTGTCGCTGCCGGATTCGCCTTGTTGCTGATCTTACTCGTGGTGGTAGTCTGCTGTTTCTGCGGTCGCCAACGGCGACGAAGGAGGCGAGATACCCAACACCATAATGGAAGTGTTAAGATGAACGGTAATGGGACTTTAAATCTCGACTACGGGGATCAGGATAAAGCGTTGCTGAATGATAGTAACGCACTGAACCTCAACTCCAACAAATCTAATAACGGCAGCGGCTACGAGATGGTTCCACAGACGGAACTCGACCACGGGATGACCCTAAGGGAGTCCTGCACCTATATCCCAGCGGAAAAGTACGACGACCGGTTGGTTGAGTCCATCGATCACTTAGAACGTTCTAATTGTAACACTTTGCCTTCAACCTCGCGTTTCCCTACGCAAAGCCTAGCGTCTGTAAAGCTCTACACCAGCGCCACTGCTGGAGCGGATCCAAATCTCTATCCAGACCTACTAGATATCCCTCACCGGTTCCGAGGAGGATCACCTAGTACAGTTTCTGGTACGTCTACTACACCCGATGCGTCCCGTTTGCCGCTGAACCTTAACCCTGCCCAATTAGCCGGCCACCCTTCCTACGTCATTCCCGACTACCGAATCCCTTCTCAGCAACACCAGCGCGCCTCTATTGCTTCAGCGGCAAGTACCAGTACGCCAAATGGCCAGAAGTACGCAGAAACCAGTTGCGATGTCATTATGTCCCAAGGTAGACCCGGTTACGTCACCTTACCAAGGCGACCGCGACCTAGAGTACCTTCCTGGTCCAGTACTCCGATCTCCTCTCCGTCTCCTACTACAGACAGGCAGCCCTCTAGTGGCGTAACATCCGAGCCGTTATATGACACAGTCGGTCCCCGAACGACCGCCGATGGATCATCGACGTCCGCCCTTTCCTTGAATCGTATCGCTAGTTTGACCCCCATCGCTTCGGCATCGCCTCACCATAATCATTCCTTTATTTCTGCCTCCTCGACGCCATTACGCGCCGGGAGCCTGGCGCCCGGTATGGCCGCCTTCCACAAGGCCGCCTTGCCTCCGTATTACGTTCCTATAGAAGAGATCGACATCCCGCCGTCTCCAGCTACCAACCGGAGCCATACGCTCCCTTTCTCCACGCCGAACATTGTGGAAGCTGCTCAAGCCGAGGAACTCAGTCTCCCGCCACTCCAGCGTCACCAGCGTACGCCCCCCCACCAAGACATAATTGCCGAACCACCAGACGAGTTTAAACAGTCCGATCTGGCTCAAGCGCCACCGGCGTCGAGACTTAGTGTCTCTAGTACGGCCTCCAGCCGCATGGGCGACACTGCCCGGCGGAAGGCTGCCCCAGCTGTAGCTCCGAAACCGGCTATTAGGCCTCGTCCCATGAGCGCCTTCAGCTCGAACGAGTCTACTACCAACAACAACAACACCAGCAGTAGCCATAACAACAACAATGGGACCATAGGGGGTTCCCCAGTCAAAGTCCCACCTAAACCACCTCCTAAACCGCGCAAGAAACTCTCGGTAGATGGCGAAGACAGCACGTTTCAAGACGAAGGTGACGATGGCACTGAAGTGTAAAAAATGAAAAAGAAGAGCAGAACGATGGAGAACAAACCAATAATAATCCTGCTAGGGGGACTCCGAGACTATTTAACGTGTGTTTGTGGTCCCAAGTGCCTTAACTACTTAATCCCCAAACGTAGTCAAAGATGGCGCCACAGCTTACAGAACGCATATATGCTCTGAAAGCGCAAAAAGAGCTTAAAAGAGGCACAACTTGGTGATCTTCGCGAATTTCAAGGCGATTTTTTTAAGGACCGAGATGATTAGAAAACCAAGAGTTGTGCAAGAGAGAAGAGGTCACAAGATTGACGAGAAAGTGATGGGAAGTTATTTTTCCTTTTTAAGTTGTGTGAATTTGCATGTGCAAAAAAAAAATCTCATTTCAAGAGGTTTTGTTACGGGAAAAAGAAAACGACAGCTTGGAGCCATTTCCCCTTCTTTTGTTTTCGATGGTAAAAGTTTGTGTGCCCGAGCCAATTAATCGAGCTCCGTCAGCCTTCCAAGGATTTATGGTTTTTAATTATGAAAAACAAACCTCATTGTGATATATCCCGAAGCAGAAGGAAAGACAAAAGTTTTATGTGGAACAGCCGAAAGCAAAAAAAAAATAACCCAATCTACTTAAAAAAGAAAAAAGACGACGTAGCTTCAGAGCAGCATTGGTGGCAGAAATGCTTACGCAGTTATAATTTTTTATTTATTTCCAAAATAAAATAAAAATGAAAAGAACCCTACAGAGCAGCTGCTGCTTCTGTGGAGTGAAGGGTGAATGGGAGGGTGGGAGGAAGCAGTAATAAAAGAACAGAAATAACTCAGAAATGGGGAAACTACGAGCGAAGTGTTGGGGAAAAGAACAAAGTTTATATACATATGTGGCCACAAATAGCATGGAAGGCTTTTGCCATTTTTTTTATCACCCTGTCCACCCCAACCCCCCTTCTGAAAATTGTATAGTCTCTCGATGTCCGCTCAAAAAAGCCATGATTTTTTTTTCGATATTTAATTTAAAAGGAGATAAGAAGAACACGTTATATGCTAAGCTAAAAGTGCTCGCTCTTATAAGCAAAAAAACGTTAATTTATCAAAATGTGGGCCATATTTTGGGTCTTTCTTTCCTTTTAAACTCATCCAAACACTTTGAGTTTTATACGTCTGTATAATAATAATAAAACATAAGATTATGTCATAATCTCCCCCCTCCCTTCTGCATTATACATACAAAGACACATGCATTACCCCCTTCCAGCAGCCAGAAATGTATAAAATGCTGGATAAGCCAAGGGTAGTAAACAAACAAAAAGAAGTTTCTTTTTTAAAAGATCAAGTTTCCTTTAAAAGACATTTAACGTAGCTAAAAAATCGTGTCCTGTTCTTTGATAATGTGCGACCCTCCAAAACCTTACCCCGAAAAACCCTCCTTGACCCATGTATTACAATACACATTTCTTGTTTTTAACGTCACGAGACCTGAGATTCATTTCTAATTCATTTTTTTTCGGTTTTTGTGCTTCATAAACAGCTTTTCACTTTATATCTCATTGTTCATGCTTAATAATCATACCTGCAATCTTTGAACGGAGTCGGTAGTAGACTAGGGAGGGAAATGCGAGCTAAATTTGGGCGTGGTTTATCGTCTGTTTGGGAGCATCATTATTTAGTACTTGTGTAAGGAATTANAATCACTTTCATAATTTATAAATTCAACCGTTTATTATTACGTTTAAGAGCTGCACTTTTAATGCCGTTCGCCAGTCCAAACGGCGGAAAAAGTAAATGCTAGAGGCGGAGCTTAAATGTTTCACAGCGGAACCGCATCATTGCTACTATTACCGCAGTGGCAGCACCTGATGATACCTTATTCCAGAATGCGGCTTTAATTCTTATAGCGAATTCAGTTGGTAGGACCAGTGCTGCACTTTTGGCACTGAGTGCCAGTTTCTTATGTCCTGATTGGCTGGTGGCGCACTGGGGGCGCACTGGCCCTACCAACTGAATTAGCTATCAGAATGGGACAAGTCCCGCCTTTCGACGTGTTTTTGTCAGCACTCGGCAGGCATTCGTGCATGTCAATAAAGTTGGTGATATATAATTCCCTGCAGCTAGTCAGTTAAAATTAATTGTATAACTTTACAATATGGCCTTCCTGAAACTAAATACAGAACTGGACAACGAGTTTAGTCCATATGGGCTAGAAATCCATCCGTTTAAAGTAAACTTTGTTTATGTTTGATCGTAATATTATTATATTTTTAAAAAATTGTTTTGAACTTGTAATTTCTAATTAATATTTATAATTAAACTAGATTGGAGAGTACAATGCTGTCGTTGGACCTAAGTTCCAGTTGCCGTACCACAGTGACGCGTTAGCCTTTGTGGTTTTAAGTCTACCCAGCTTCTTTGAACTCGGATTCCTGCCATATTTGCAATCTAAAAATCTTAAAGAAGCCTCAATGCCCAGGGACGCCTTAGATCTGTCTATTTCATTTTATGTTAACAAAGCTGTCCAAGTAAACCTCATGAACTATCACAATCTATTTCCTCTAACCCTTGAGAGGAAATATGTATAAAAGTTATTATTTGCAGGCGTTGGACGATTCCACTACCATTGATGTGATTTATGACTACGAAATCCAGCCCGGTTCTCGCCGACCAAGAATCCTCATGCAGACAGCAGGACATGTATCAGGAGCAGTCTATTTCTACCAACGAAAAGATGTGGTACCGGATCCTTGGCCTGAAAACAAAGTATAGTTCAAAAAGCGATTTTTAAGGTTTCGTTCACCTTGTCTTGATCTTATAGAGTATATTTGGGGTTTGTCTTCATCCTCGTTACGTAGGATGGTTCGCCTTACGAGCAGTTATAGTTTGCAAGAAGATTTTAGCTCCTGAGTTGACACTAATCCCAGCCAAAGACCTTTTGCAGGTAACTTCTGCTGTTTAAGTAAATTTGGATTTAAAATCCTATTAATTTCAAGGATTATGAGCTGAAGAAGGAATTGCTGGAGCGTTACAATGATCGCTGGCAGGATTGGACGTTCAGGGACATATTGTCCCCAGTCCAGCGTTATTCCGAGCTGCAGAAACGCTACTTTAGCACCAAACCAGGAGACAGGGGCCCCTTATTACGCGAAATTTGCGCCCGGTGGGAGCAATAGCTGGTTCGTCGAGCTCGTTTAAACTCATTGGATCGTTTGACACGTGAGTAACACCCTTGCACAATCATAATTACGTACTCCTCAGGGCATTCCGTGTCTATTTCACCCTCACTAAAGCTGTAGTAGTCGTTAATAAAAAGCACTTTATAATTGCTTGCAAAGCTTAAAGCTTTTACTTGAAAGTAAAATACTTCATTTGGATTTTTCGTGCGCTAGGCTTACTGTCCAACGTTTTTCAACTGGTTTCGTGATACCGCGACCGGTAATGGTACTTAGTTCCTTCCAACCTCTTTCGTCTTCACTTCTCTACGTATGACGTAATGTACTCAAGGCTTTCGTTACTATCTTCCGAAATTGTCACAATTCTTGGGTGAAGCATGAGATTTTCGTGGAGCTATAAAGCCTCTTCTGGACATGCTTTTCCTTGTTATTTGCTTTTAGGTCGGTTAAGAGTTTAGTTGCTCTGGCGATGTTAACCTTTGTGTCTACCTTTGAAAAGGCTCGCTTTTTTTTCGATATCAGTCGCCAGGTTTTATAGGTTCAACTTGTTTCCGTTCAGCTCTTTATAGTTCTAACCGAATGTTTAGGGTGGTTTTGAGATATCGTGGGCATAATCGAAGGATTCGTTGCAGGGAGAAGGCTCGTCTGGTTGATATAGGTTTGATAACTCATTTTTGTAGCTAGTCAGTTAAAAATTAGTGACTTAGGATCGAAAGTATGGGTTTTCATAACTGCAAACGAAACTGGAGTGTGATTTAACTACATATGGCCTGGAAGTCTATCCATTTAAGGTAAACTTCGCTTTTTAGATATTTTACAACAAAATAATTTCCACAAAGACTTCAGTTGATCAATTCTTTTACTATTAGGTTGGAGATTATAATGCTCTTTTCCAAGTTCAATACCATCTACCGTACCACGACAACAAATTGGCTTTTCTGATTCTGAGTCAACCCCGCTCCTTTGAACTTGGATTCTTGCCATTTCTGAAGTACAAAACCGAACAAGGAGTCTCAGAGTTCAAAGAGCCTTTAAACGAATGTATTTCTTTCTACGTCAAACAAACTCTCGAAGTAAGAACTTCGAATTAGATTCAGCATCCCATTTCGTACATATTATACAAACTTATTTATCTGCAGGCTTTGGACGATCCGACTCCAACTGATTTGATGTTTGACTCTGATATGCAGCCCGGTACCAGACAGCCAACGATTCTCGTGCAGACAGCTGGACATGTATCAGGAGCAGCTTATTATTACCAACGTAAGGATGTGGCACTAGATCTTTGGCCTGAAAACAAAGTACTATTTCATTGAAGAACCAGTTTCTTAAGCTTTGTGCAGATCTAACTTTTTTTTTCTTAGAAAATTAATGGGGTTTCCTTTCATCCTCGCTACATAGGATGGTTCGCCTTCCGAGCAGTTGCAATTTGCAAGAACGTTTTGGTCCCTGAGTTGGCACCAACGCCACCCGAGGACGTGCTGCAGGTGAACTTTTGGCTTTAACAAGTAAATGTATGCATAAAATGATGAAGTTCCAGACTTTCAAGCTGAAGAAGGAGCTCCTTGAGCGGTTCAACGATCACCCAATGGATTGGTCTTACAGGGACATCTTGCCCCCCTCCCAGCGTTATTCCGAGCTGCAAAAATGCTTCTGTCGTACCGATCCAGCAAAGAGGGGCCCCTTAATTTGTGAAATTTGTGAACAGTGGAAGCAATAGCTGCTCATCAAACTGCTTTAAACTTCGCTGCACATCGTTTTGCACACGAGTTAGAGTCTGGCACAATCACAATTACCTCTGCCTTGGGGCGCATAATTTATTCTTGTAACGCATTTGAAGCACTCCTGTAATCTTACTACTACACTAATAATAGAAATAAAACAATAAAAGGAGTCATTTAGAAGAAAGTAAAGGCAAGCTATGAATGTATTTATACCCGGTTCTTTGCATATCGCAACAATAAAAAAAGGATAATTTCTGCATCCGTAATTGTGGGGAAACATTAAAATAATCCCATCAATTTAATCAGTTTTCATCTTTTTTAATTAAGAAAGAATCTTAGTATTGGACGAACTCCTTGTTAAAAAAAATAATCTGGTAAATCCCAGGAAAAACAGAAACTCAAGAACTGATCTTCTCGAAGTATCGGTAGTTCTGTTTTCTTTCCGCACCCAAAACACATTTACCACAGTTTCGTCGAGTAGCCGCCTGGGGGCACACGTTGTCTCCGCGATGCTTGTTGTTGCTGTACTTCTTCCTGGGGTTTCTCTTCCTTTCTGTCTGCTTCGTCATAACCTTCACCAGTCACTGGATTCCCGCCTAAAAATAAAGAAAGTAAGTAAATACTTTTATGTGGTATACAACATAGTGAAATGAAGTTTTACGAAAAAGAGATAAATATCCTTCAAGATTCCCCCCCCCGTCACAATCATATTAAAGCTAAAGCCATGCTTCCGTATCCGTTCTTGGGCGAAAATAAATAAAGGCAAACAACCAAAACCAAGCCGAGCAGAACGTCATAAAGTTGTATAAAAAAAACGTGTGTTGGGGTTTGGGTTGTCATGTCATTTCTTTCTGGGATTGTGGGTTTGTTAATATACCTCGAACCCGACGTTGGCTGACAGGACGACAGGGCGTGGACGAATTGGGGACCGTAAGCACGAAGTTACCCAACGGCGTCCCTAAGGACCGAGTTATTGAGTTAGTTAACGATTAATAAGCAAAATGATTATTTTTTGTGTCACAAACTACAAACCATCCCTGCTTTAGTTTCCCTTGTTACAAATGCTCTAGGTATTTATATAAAAATGGCCACTTAATAATTCTTATAAATGGCCTTAAAGTTAAAGTCTTTAATTACAATGCAAGTGATTGTCCATAAATTGTATTACATAATAATAATAGAGACTAGCAAAGAGCACATGCTCGCGTTTTTTTTTTTAATTATAAAAAGCTCCAGCACCACTATTGATCAATATTTTTTTTTAGTTAAAAAAAAGTTCAGCGGAAAATTCAAATTTTGACAGTATTAGCACGCCTACTTTTGAAAGAACTACTGTACTTGGTTCATTAATAATTAAATGAAAAGCTTAAAATGCAGTTGCAGTTCAATCAATTCAGTCACTGAACTCAAAGTTAAACCAGAAATCCAGTGCCGTTTTACCTAATTATAAACTAAGTTCTGAATTGTACTAACGGACAGTTGTTACATGGAACTGCGATACTTGTAGGAAGCTTAAAGAAACAAAGCGCTTAAATTTTAAAAAATGCTTTTGTTTCGCTAATTTTCACACATGCAGAAATCGCATATCGCGATTGTCAGCAAAGGATTAGAGGCGCTTAATTTAATCATCTAGCAAAGACTGAGTAATTGATCTCAAGGATCACGACATCACGAGATAGGAATTCAAGATAAATAAAGTTTAAGCTTTCAAGATAATGCTCTAAAAATGAATAAATTAAATCCTAACCTGCGCGAGGAGTTCCAGGGCCAGAGCCGGACGGCGATTCCGAAGACTGCGATGAATTGCAATGAGAATCGTCAAACGAAGCATCTCCGAGCGGCAAGTTGGAAGTTCCGTGGGTTTTGACTCGACGAGGGGTTAAATCCAAAGCCGCTTCATTTACCCCGAAAATGTCACTGGATTGGCCACCAGGGGGACGCAATACCCTAACAAACCAAATTATTTAAAAATTATTTCCCCCCATTTAAGCTTCAAACTTGTGACTTCAAAACAATTAACACTGCGAAGAAATTAACACTCGCGACAGTTGTTAAATTAATACCTCTTTTTGCCACTTCCAATGTTATCCAACTCAATATGACGGATAGCGTAGTAAGTCGCCATTGTTTTGAACTTAAAATGGAACTGAAGTAAAAAACTTAAGACAAAAGACTTCTCAAAACGAAATTAACAATCCAGGATTTTTTGAAAAGCGAGCTCAGGTGGTTTTAGAATAGTATCACTTGCTAGTACTATAACTGAGTAAGGAATGAAGAGTAAGCACCTGAACCAGTGCCTTTTTATAACCCTAGCGGGGCCTGCCGGTCTGTCTGTTTTTACTTGTAAACAAAAACCACCACCGCGACGCCGGAAGGTGGTTTTCCCGTACCCTCCTTTCTCCACCCTTTTTCTGGGGGATATTTCTCGCGCTTTCCAACTGGTGGGGGTTAAGAAGGGTGGGGTGAAAGAAAACACCTGGAAAAAGGGGTGTAGCTCTGGTATATCTACGTATTACTGTACTGCCTTCTTTGTCGGTGGTTTGTGATGAGACCGAGTCACCCAGTCGATACAATGAAGCAATCCGAATTGGAACGGACACGTCATTAGCTTTCTGGAAGGAAACCTTACGAAATCAATGGGAAGAACAGGGAATAACGTCTGCGAAGTTTTAACGTTATTCGATAGTTTAAGCTTTGCGGAACTTGATCCATGGTCAATGTCTCTCATTTTGGACGTCATGGATCATGGATCTGATATATACCCTTGAATAATATCAGAAGCCTTATTAAAGGTGATGAGTCATGCCTTAGTGAGTCTCCCGTAGAGCTTCCTCGGTTATCGAATACTTTTTTTTTAAACTCGGACGATTTTTTCATGCGTTCCATTGCTCAAAAGATTCCAACGCTTGTCTACAATGCGTTTTTAATATCTTTTTTTTTTTTAAGATATATCAAAGATCATCTGTTGAGTTGGCTTTGGGGTATTTCTACCTGAATTTGTAACTTTAAAAAAAGAAGTCCTTGTGCTGAAAGCTTCTTGGTACGTGGAGATCTGCATTTCAGCAAGTTTTTGTTGTTCTTTTGTGGCATTCCAACGCTTTATGAGGTTTTAGTGAAGGAGAAAACTATACTACAATTGTTTTGTAGTATTTTTTAATTATTTTTAAAAAAAGGTTTGAAAGATTTCAAGGTTTGCGTATTATGGTTAAATTCGGGTGGTCAAATAGTTCTGGGGGGAACCGAACAAGCGAGAATTGATTGCAGACTACAAATCCGAGTTTAATGAACCGAGATTTGGAGATGCATAACCCGAATGTATAGCAATTTAAGATGTTAGAAGAAGTAGAAGAGGCTGTAATGAAACAAGTTTTTTTTTATTATTATTTTGTTATGGGCCATAATTCAATGGCGTTGTGCTGTAGCTAGTGTTGTTGTTTTGGATGTCAAGAGGTTATGGAAGCGGAACAGGAGAAGGGTTCATCGCCATCCAACTCGAAATGGGTTGTCCTTACAAAAAGCGACACGCTCCAGCAATTATACGCCGTTTCTCAACAACTATACTTCGTCTTGGAAACATCATTTTTTGTTTCGGCTTTCGGAGACATAAACTCGTTCACGTTGCACTAATTAACCTGAACAACCTCCATGACATTACCTAGTGCCCTTTAACCACCTCAAAACAAAGAAGACGATTTCATTCTAAACTAAATTTCAGAAACAAAAAACTAGAATTCTGAACTAAATGATCTACCAAATCTAAAAACTTGCATTAAAGTCTCTTATTAAACATAAAAATCAAACCATTAAACCACGATTTTCTTTACAGCTCAATCTAATAGCGCCACTAAATATTTCTACACTTTTTTATGTTGATATTTCCCCCTAATTACGGTAATTTCTAAATGCAGAAGTCAGGCGTCACAGCATCCCATATTATCAATAATACAAATTACCTAAGCATTTATCACTTCGATAATTTGGATTTAAAAAAATGGTAGCTTGATTTCAGTGTTTTGAATTTTCAAATGAACGAATAATTTGCTGACAAAATATATTATGCGTGTAAGTTATATATAATTGTACTTATTTTTAACCTAACCGGATGTATAGTCGAGCTTATTTTATTCCCTAAATTGTGTTAACGTATATTTAAGTTAAGTTTATCTAGATATGGATTCGTTTAGGTTGGTTGGCGTGTTTTGATCCCTCGGGGGTAGTTTCTCCCTTGCAAAGAATGTTAATGTGAAGTAGAGCAGTTGTGTTATTGTTGTGAAACCGTCAAAACCATTTCCTGGGTGTTTCTTGATCCGTGTTTCAATTTACCACAGGAAAGCCAAAGCGGCGTTTTAACGCCTAGAATGACTTAAACTTAACTCATATACTATCGTCCAGAAATTTCTAGATTCCCTGCTTCTGTTCCCGCTTGTTTATGGTAAGGAAACAATACCATTGAAGGTGAAGGATGAGCTGGGGTGAGCAAGACAAAAAGAAGCCTGCACCATTGTAAAAACTCAATTTGGTGGTTCGTGGCGACCTTTCACGCCCAAATAAGCTCAGTTTTACAGGTGAAAATGTTTCAGGCACCGGATATCCATCGCTCCCGAGTCCTCAATCCATTCAATCAATGAGCCATGAGCCTTTTCAAAAACAAGACCAGCTGGCTTCTATTTCAACATTTCGCCAAACTTTTAAAAAGCCCACTTCCGTATAGCTTAGCACTGCGAAAACTTCGAAAGAAATTCAATATTCGACACCTTAAATAAACGTTGAGAGGGTGAGGAAGCTCAGGTTATATTAATAAAAGACCTTAAAGGGTGTGTGGCCGTCATCTTTAAAAGGTTTCTTTTAAGAAAGAAGACTTTCAAGTGAATGTCTTTTTAACATTTTTGACGGTTCTGTTTCACTTCAGGGAGTCTAGAAATATACAAGAAAACCACTAATTGGATTTTCATTTTGGGATTCTTGGGTTTTTGATAAGAAATTAAGCACATTTTTGGCGGTTTCTACCGTTCTCGAAGCGCAAACCCGAAAACCACCCTGCGGAATCATGGAACGCTGCCGCTGCGGAGCTGGAAATGTTGCAACTTTCACAACTGCAAGTCATGCACTGCAAATTTTAACTTGTCATTAACTTTGGTGACGAGAGCTTATGGCAAAAAAAATGGCGTTTTGTTACTTTTTTTTTTTTGGGGGGGAAAGGTGACGTTTTGTGACTTTAGAGTTTTTTGGGAAAGCAACGTGTTGGTTCCCAAAGATGGGAGGCAAATACTGAAGATAGCGATTTTCAAAACGACCTTGGGAAATTTTCCATTCATAGCGAAAAAAAAAAAGAAATGAAAAGAAGCAACGCCCTTAGATTTACGTTTTGTTTTGGTTTGTACTGCAAAAGCGTGCAAAGCAGGCAAAGTTGTAGAACCTGAAACACGCGAACTTTGCTTCCGGAGGACTGAAGAATCAGTGAAACGCGTTTTTTTTTGCTAACTTTGAAACCAACTTCCTTTTGTAAGAGTACGCGCCTTGTTTCCCCTTTTCAAGTGTCACTCAATGCAAATTAGGAGGGACCTAAACAACCCCATTTCCCCATTCAAGCGCTCGTGCAGCTTTTTCGGATCCTTAATGAGCTTGATCGGTATACCTAGTTTAGTTCACAGCTGAAAAGCTTCCTTTTTCTAGTTTAGTTTTTTTCCGTGTTTTTACCTGTCCGGAAGTGAGAAATGCCGATTTAAAAGGTTTTCTAAGTGTTGAAGGTTTAGAAAAAAAAGTAGTTTTGGTGTTTTTTTCGAGTCGCAAATTGTTGGAAATCAAGTCTGTTGGGAAACATAAGAGAGAGAAGCCCCGGAAACAAGGCTTGGTAGTCACGTGACCTGGTTTTTCGACACTTGCACGACTGCTTCCTCTAAACGTAACAACAATGGCAGCAGCGTTGCAGTTGGAAACTCATCGCAGTTAGGTATAAGAACCTTGACGGAAGTCAAAAAGCGCAGCCAAGCTTGAACTATCGGACGAAGAGACAAAGAGGTCAAAGAGGAAGTTCTAATATAGCTTATTAAGGAAAGCAACTCGTGGTTGTTTTTTAAAGACTGCTACGTGTTACTGCAGACGTATGCCGAGCCTTTTGAAGAGCGTAATAGAACGAAAAAAGGTTTACGGAACTTTTTTTTTTTAAGTTTTGCCGATCAAAATTGGTAGTTATCGTTTGTAAGACCATGGGTTTGGGGTCTAAAACGTACTCGACTTTTAATCACCGGGGTTCGTTTCTGAGACTCAGGAGCAAAAAGGCAGCTGCCAGGAAATTTGCGGGGTTACCACCTGTCTGGTATGAAGGAAGAGGAAGAAGGTTTCTCGGGGTCTCATTTGTTAACGACTTTAGAAATTGCTTAAGGGCACACTAAAGGTATTTAATTGGCGTTTTTAAAAGTTTTATGGTTCGCGCTAATTGTGTTCCGAGCTCTGTTTTGGGCCTTTGTGTTGGATTCTTTGTTTTTGTTTTCGAATGTTATGATTACTAGGCTTTTAAAAAAGATCAATTTGGGTGTTTCTAAGCCTTTTAAATTGAAACAAACGCAATTCGGATGCTTAACTTGACTTAGAAGCTTCGAGATCACTTACAGAACGTCCATTTTGGAAGAATTTCAATTGCTTGAGCTTCTAATGCTTCAACATCTTCCAGTTGAGTTTATTTACCTTTGGATTTTTCTATTTATTTATTTTAATACGGTTAGGCTTAAATCTGTTACCGTCGTTTATTTCTTTATAAAAAGGATTGAGGCGAGGAGTTGGATAATAAAAACATCCAGTAGATTATCATTAGATGTTTCAAGTCATGGTGAACTAATTTGAAGAAAAAAAAAACTCAATTTTAACAGCTTAACTTAGTTAAATTCGCGTAAATTTGAATAATTTCCAACTTTAATTATCCTTAATTTAGCAGTAGTCTTCCTATATAGTTTTACTAACATTATTTTGTATATTTTTTTACTTTAAATTGAATAACAAAATAGCAGTTTATGGCTTTATTATGGCAATTCGAAAGTCCAAATTATTTCGAACTTTACATTTACGTTGTTAATCTTCGAGCCCATGTTAAACTCCCCTTTCTGTAATTCTCAAAAAAAAAAAATTCGTGTATTTTTTGCGTTTATTCATTTAGAAGGTAAAACATTCGCCAAATCAGAGAGACAGCCTTGGTTTTCCAAAAAACAACATCTTTTTGAAAGGATAAAGAGTCCGGAAACCCAGACACGCTTATTTTCCTGTATCTAATTTATGTGACGACACGTATAGTGGAAGTTACAGATCGCAAAATACTTCTTCAGCGAACCATTGCAAGGAATTTGGCAAGAGAAACAAAATGTCGGTTTACAATTTCCCCAAATCGAATTGCAACATAGTCTCACCAGACGTATCTTTTTTAAAAAATTGAAAATTTCCGCAACACTTTAAGAAACAATGGAATTGCGCTCATGGCTCCAGAAAGCCGAGTTAATTAGTGATACAAGCCACTTAGCACGCTTCTTCCCTTCACGAAAGTGAAACTCAGTATCATAGAAACCGTCCAAGTGGTTTTTATCTTAATCGTCACACCATACCGCATTCTTACGAGCCAACTCCATACTTTTTTTGCTACTTAAAAAGTAACTTTATGGCTCTTTACGCGTCTTCCTTTTAGGTTTAATAACGCTAAAAAATGTGCAGTAAAACCTGCAAAGCCTGCAAAAATCTCCACCCAGATCCAATTATTGTACAAGTACCTGCAAGATGTTCGAAAGTTTCTCAAAAACCATTACTACTTTCAAAATCTATTTCTAGGAAACGTAACTCATTTCAACTACGTAGAACTTCCGAGAATTACACAAACGTTGACCTCGTTTGAACCCCTTGAAATGCTCCCAAGAGTGAAAGAGCGAAGGGGTGAATATTTATAACTATTTAGAGTACGAACTCCCACAGATGCAGCAAAGTAGGGGGTAACCCAGGGAAAGCATAAAGGACATGTAATTTTCCTCTCGCTCCCTGCGTTTAAACTTTTTGACCCCGCTTTTTAGGGTCAAAACAAGGCACAAGGATAACTGGAAATCCTTGGCATATTTTTCATTTGCGAAACAGTTAAAAAGGCCAAAAATTTTGCATAGAAAAGCAATTTGAGAAAGGTTTTACAGCCAAAAACGTGGGTAGAACAAACTCCCTCCAAGTTTAGTAGACAAATAACCTTGGGGGAAATACGAAGTACGAAGACTGTTTTAGACCGTACGTGATTCATGCACTACACCGGTATCAGAAACTTGGAGCAATTTATCACCAAGCTAGCTCTTGTTCAAGTATGCACGTCAGCAACTTGAATTGCAAAGTACAGCGGGCAAAACGTACGACTCCACAACAACAAAAAATGGTGGAAGGAAGGAAGGAATGCGTTTTAATTACTTGCTACTGGTGCGCTTTTCTTCGCCGGTGAGGCCCACAGTATGAGTCGAGGTCATGGTTCACTGGTTGCGACAAAATTACGTTTTATGATTACAAGATTTATATAAAGAATCAAGCGTTTTAGGGTAGTTTTTTAAAATGTCCAACGGCTTTACGAGGTTCCGCACGACTGGCACGCTGACCGGCGAGAACCCAAACTGATCTCTTGTTGTCGGCCTCTCTCTACTCTTTCTCCGTCCCTCTTTTCGCGTTACTTGTCTGGTTCCGTTTGAGAATCGTTGCGGGTAACCTAAAGCATCCGAGAAAAACCCCGGACAGAGATTGATAAAAGGCCAAGAAGAAGGAAAAAGGTGTCCTTTCATGTTTTTCCTCTCTTTTGTAAAAGGTTTCGGCGCCATGACGTAGCCGGTTAGGAATGTTGCCATGGTGAAGGCAAATAGATAAGATAATAGTAGTTCTTTCCTATAACCAAGGTCGTATTGACTCATAAACCAAAATTTCGCCAGCATTTTGGGAGTCATAGCAAAATTTTCTTTAAAAGAAGAGTCTCCTGGGAATCAATCAGGCAGGGATCATGACCAAAATTTTGAAGCAGGGGACTTTTGAATGAAGAGGGACCCGAGTTGAAGCCGTAACGGTTTTTGGGGACTGACCTTGTTCCTTTCCTTGATGGAACTGGTTCTCGCTTTCGTTTACCTTTTGGTTTGAGGTTGTTGAGTCAAGACAGACAAGCCAAGATAGGAAATGGCCAAGAAAGGCGAAATGAGCTCCTTCTATCAACGTTTGCAGGCACCTTGACGAGCTAAAAATGCTAATGAAAGGCTTCGTCTGATGTTAATCTCGTCGTGCCTACGCAGGCGCGAGGAAACTTTGAGGAAAATATCAAAGAATAATCATTAGGAAAAAAAAGCTCTAAAAAAAGGAAGAAAAATCCAAGTGATATCTGGATTTTTCAACGTGTGTGAAAGGTCCGAAAATGAGGATTTTAGGTAGTGCCATTTTTGGGAGTCAGAATTTGTTACTTCACGCTTGCCATACGGAGGAATTAGTACAACTAGTTCTAACTGCTTCCCCAGACCTGGTAAAAGAGAGAATTGAAAGAAGATGGGAAAAACAGCTTTTTCAAGGCACTTTTTCATGCTTGCTTTAGAATAATGGAGCGGAAGTTGACAGAGATGAAAGCAAGGAGCTGTGGCACCACTTTAATCCTATGGTCGCTTCTTATTGGCTGATGGATTTGCATTTTCATAACCCGTATACCTACTTGGAATGCGAGGACGGGACCTGCGTCGAGTTTTTACAAGTAAAACCAAATTAAACCTGAATTTCCTTAGAATTTCATGGAAAGGTTTCTTAAGTATATGTTATTTGGAAATGGATTATAGGATTCTGGATGGTTGTTCGTCGGTATTGGCAAGAATGGAAGTACTAGCAAGGGCATTGATCTTCAGCAGTATTTGAGAGTATATGCAGCCTTTGCTCAACACGTAGCTGGTCCTGGTTTCCAACTGTAGAAACTCATTTTGCCAAAAAAGATTTTAACAATATGTAAATATTTTCTGTTTATTGGTTTTAGATTGCAGAATCCACGAACCAGCGCTACCTTAACAAGACTGATTGATGTTTGGCTAGATTTGAGACAAAAAGAAGTATTTGCAGCAGTCCAAGGCATCGAGCAGATCCCTTTGAGTTCTGATTTGGCGGGATTCTGCGTTAGTACGTTAGAAAATGCGCTAACGGACTTCCATCGCAGTACAGGCACCTCCCTGTCATACCTACAAGGTGTCTTTTTGCTAGAACATCGTCTAATGTCGATCTACGCTGGGTAAAAATATAACTTGCTTAATATTTCAGGGTTGTAATTGTCGTTTTTTGGGACAAAATCTTCCTAGACCTGGAGCGCCAGAGATTTCATCCTCCGGAATCTTATTCCTGGTCGTGTTTATCAAAGCATTTAACCAGGAGTCGAGTTATACATCACAATTACTTCATTCTACAGTTGAAGGTATCAAATATATATTAAAAAAAAATTAAAAACCAACCTTAGTAACGTCACTTGCAGGAGGAAGTGGTAATTTATTGCTGTTCCTACCCACCACGGAGCAAACTTGGCTTCCCCTGAAGGTTGTTATCCAGCCAATTCGACCAAAAGTTCTGTTAATACTATTAGAACAGGAAAGTGAAGATTAATTAAGTCATGAATTAAGTGATCATTTGAGTGGATTTATTCATTAGGTAACCAGTCATACGCTAATTTCTAGCGCGTTTGACCTCATCACGGTGGTAAACGACATGGATCGTTCAGAACTACCCCAGGAAAAGAAAGTACCCATCAGAAAAGCGTTAAAAAAAGCGTGTCGACGCCTGATGCAACTCGCCAAAAAGGCGGCTGCAAATTCTGCAGAAAACCCATCCAAACTGGAGGAAGATCTGGGTGAAGTCTCGCGATATTTGGAGAAAAATGCGAGTGACAGTCAATTGAAAGAGCAGCGGGTGCTAAACCGGGTGCGGTTGGCCCTGGATGACTTTTTTAGCGAGCTCAACACATTTGTGGTCCTCTCGGATGACCGTGAAGAACTGTTGAGTCAGATCAGCGACCGCGTGTTTCAGCAATTGAACCCGAGTGGCGAATTCAGTCAACTTTGCTCGTTTCCAGTGGAACGCTCCATCGGCAAAACAGATTTTGCTACATTTCCTGAACTCGTACATTTCATTTACGTGGACCGAAGTACCACCGCGGGAAATATGATCCTTATGCCGTGTTACACTCAAGAAAACGATTTCCACCTAGAACAGGTGAAAAATGTGTAAAAATTCGTTTCATTTTGTTTCATTTTTTCTTTTAAATTATACAATTGCCATTAGATATTCGATATGATCTCTCAAGCCGTTTCGGATATGAAAGAAGGGAAGCTCTGGTCAACTTGGACGGATGAAATGTTCCGTTATAGTCACGTTATACTCATGGAACCTAGTCCGGTATTATTATTCTACGAATTTATTTTTGTTTATCTAATTAAATCTGAAACTAATCGTTACATTATTTAGGGTCAATTGGTCCCTTTAGAATCAGTACTAGAAGTGCAGGAATGTTTAGGCGTACCTGGAATTATTGGGCACGATTCTTACGAGTATGAAATTCGGAATCACTGAAAATTTGGAAGGTGTTAATGTTTTTTCATAGGCAAATCGTACAGCGTTTGAACCTGAGTAAAAATAAGCGCAAAAAGGAAGTCAAGTGCCATGAACTGTTCTGCTTGCATCTTGCCTTAACCAGTCCAGAAACAGTCTTAGAGCAATGCCGTAGATTGCCAAAAGTTGCCAATTTTTGGTTAGGCAGCAAACCTGCGTTCGATTTTGATTTCTTGCTCTGATGATTTTCAAAACCAAATGTTTGGGCAATGAGATTTTTGTAATTTTAAGGAAATTTCCAAAGAACTTTATGTCCGGTCATTTTAGCAAGATCTAGAATATATTTTACGTTTTATTTTCTTTATACATTTTCATTTTTTTTCCAACTCGTTCAAAAGAGCTACAGCTAGCGGCTCTTTCGCTGTAAGGGGCGACTATTAGTACTGTGTAGTGTTACAGAAATGGCAGGAAAGCGAAAAAGTAAACGGGACTCTCCTCCAAATGTTCTGTTCAGTCATTTAGTTATAGATACTAGCTACTGATGGCGCGAGAGTCGTATTTCGCAACGCCGAGATGTTTCAATGCGGCAGCACAATGTAGGAAGGAAATTTCGCGAAACTACGTAGGCGATTACTCAAAAACTAATAACCAGATTTAAATTCTGTGTGCTCTAGAAATTCAGTTGAAAAAGAATCTACTGCACATTGAAGTCCGATTTTTTAAATTAGTTTTAATAAAGAAAGGTGGAATTTCATTTCTGTTTTGCAAATTTACGAAGAACGGTTTTTGAAAAATCTCGTCGATTTGTAGTGGATATCAGTATCATTTACATTACTGTCAGAAAGTTATTTAAAAATTTCTAATGGTTTCTGTGGAATCACCTACTCCGTTTCCTGTGCTATTCGCCATAAGAACCTTAGGTGCACCGTAGCCTTAATGATTTGTTATGTCGTCCGGGAAACGAAGAATGTGCGTGATTGCGCAATTTGCCCTTTATTTTCCCGTAATCAGAGAGGTAGTTAGCTTATATAAGCCAATTCTTCATCCTGAACTAATCCTTTCTATAACATAGAGCGGGGGTACCCCATTTTCGTTCGTTAGAGCACGAATTCGACCATACTAAAGATGGCGTGGGCTCGTTTTGGTTTTGAAAACTACGTTCGATATTTTTTTGGGAGACCGGATTTCGTAAGTGCATCGCTTTTTATTAACATTCTTAAGCTTTATAATCCTTAAAAATTCTCATAACTGTATATTTGATCTTGCTATAGTAAAGCATTCTTGTTTAAATATTTAATCTTAAGTCCAATTATAAGCCTACGCTTTTGTCAAGAAATTAGTCAATATTAAGCTTGACATGTTGCCTCAGGCACCCTGAAAATTTGTATAGCCTACCAAGAGCATTCTTGTGTGTCTCTAAATTAAGTTTTTATATCGTGTTCACTCTAATTAGTGTGTTAGTTCTGGAGTTTAGCTAGTCCTACTTTTAAACCTCTTGATCATTGCTCTTCAGAGCTCGAAAAGCAAGCGAAGAGGCGGTCGGTTTGAACATTCCGTGCATTCCATGAGGTTAGTTAGGTTAAACTAAAGGAGTAAAGCTGCACAGCTTGTCAGTCCAGTCATGTGATAACTGGAAGCGTCTTCTCTTTCATCTCTCCTTATTTCCACGGTGCATCGCCTTTTACAGAACGAGCCAACTTGTATTTCCTTCCAAACAAAAAGATGGAATAAAAACAACCTCTCCAGCCTCTTAAAAACTTCTTATTGTAGCTTCCCCCCACAGTAGCTTCTTCCTCGAATTCTTAACCTCCCACACCCTCCCCGAAAAAAAATCCCAAACAGTTACTAGTCCTACAATTCGCTTCTTCTACGCTCTTCGCCGGAGTCTGCGTGCGTGCCCAAGTCCTAGTCTTTTGAATCCGAGCTTTTGCTACACCACTTGGCTTTTCTCGCTCTCTCTAGTAGCAGCATTACTACTTCTCCCTCGCTCTTCTCTGCGGAAAAGCAATAAGTTAGTTTTTTATACATAATATCAAAATAAAACCAGCGTTGCTTGTTATTAAGTATATACGAACGCGCGACGACAATTCTAAAATGAAGGAATTTTAGTTCAAGTGTTTCAAGTTTGGGAAGAGAACCATGGAGGAAGCTACGGAGGAATATTTGCTTTCAGTGCTATCGCAGTTCAGGAATAGCAGCGACATGCTGAACGAATTCAATTTGACGTTAGAATTGCAAGAAATCTTATCAGCGTACTTTACCACCACTGTTAGCCCGGAAATTCCCCCTACGAGTCCCTATTTGGAGAGTGCGTCGTCTTCGGTAACGAACATCCCCTTCCTCTTTTCCTCTACATTAAACCCGGCTTCGACGACAGTGGAATCGGTCTGGGAAGCGGGCAAAGTACGAATTCCACTCTACACCGTTATTTTCTTGCTCGGAGTCTTGGGCAATACGTTAGTGATCCTCACTTTGGTACAAAACACTCGCATGCGAACCATCACCAACGTCTATTTGCTCAATCTGGCCATCAGTGATTTACTCCTAGGCGTCTTTTGTATGCCTTTCACGCTTGTCGGAACGTTGCTACGAGATTTTATATTCGGTGAAACGCTCTGCAAGTTAATTCCATATTTGCAAGGTAAAGCAGTGATTCTTTTCTTTTCCATAAAATAATTCTAAATTTTCGTAAGATTTTTTTTCAACATTACACAGCTTCCCAGATTAGGAAAACCTCTTATACCTTTACTCTTTGTCTCTATTTCTACGAAGTTTGACTAAACCGAAATAGTTGTAGCCATAGAGAAGAAGTTGAATGAAGGGAGAAGAGATACAAGGAAGAAAAATGCCCAAAAAGTTCGCAAAAAGTGTAGACCAGAGTACTTTAACAAGATCATTAAGAAGAAATGGATCATATGCTGTGGCAAAAGTTTTTTTTTCTATTTTTATTGCTATGGTTACAAATTTCCTTGCCATTTGTCCAAGTTAAGACCTTTCTCCGAAGAGTTGGAGAGATTGATAATGATACTACAGGTCCATTTCTCTTGCGCTAGCACATGTCAGTTATTTTCCGCTTACCTTTTATGCAAAAATGATTTAATATCCATGAGAAACCTCCTAAAAGTTTATATTATTTAGACTGCCTTAGTGTTCTTCTTGGAAAGAAAATTCTGCTCATAATTTGCGTGGTAAACGCGTTGCGCTTCAAAGTTATAAATGTTTCAAGTGCGTAACATCAAGGGATATTGAGTAAAGAGCCTTGTTGTGATGCAAATCCTTAATTTGGGTTGTAGTAGGATTGCGGGGAGGGGATCTGGAATATCGACCTTAGTGTTGGTTTCTTGCTGTATTGGGGTCGTTTTTCCGAGAGGGGAAAGCAAGGCAATTTACATCTGGTGTCAAAGATGCCGTGATGAGGGAATTTGGATGACTGCAGTTGACGATCTCCTCTCTTGGATGGTTATGGCTTCTTGGATATAAACAGTTTAAGAAGAGAAAAAGGGGACAAACACGACGTTTTGGACGTCAAGGATGGTTTACTATACGCGACATGCAATTGCACAATATAGTTCGTAGTTTTTTTTACTAATAACTAATGTTAGTTACTGTCAAGAATAGTAATTTAATGTTATTAATGATATTGCTATTATTATTATTGTTATTATAGCGGTTCGTCTAGAAGTCGCTGAGTTAAAGAAGGGGGTTCTAGAATTGGGGAGAGGGTGTTGCCCTGGATACAAATTAATTAAATTGCAAGAGACAATACGTCACTAACTGGAGGAAGTTGTGCAATTTCGAACGCTGTCCGTTGACGGAATCCTGATTTCTTAGGGGTATTTTCGTCTTAGTCAAGGTAGAGTACCTTTCTAGGTTGCCATGAGTGTTTCTAAAAACTGTCTTTTTTTTTCTTTTTAAGTGGAAAACACAATTAGAGATATACTTGTATAGATAAAATATGAACTAATTGAGTTAATTTAATTATTAATCGTAATAGTATTGACTGTTAGACCACTTTCTTTGAAGTTTTCTTGGCAATTCTTTATATTCGTTGGATTGTACATTGTAATCTAGGTTTCTTTGAATAAGGTGAGATGTGTTCATGTGACGTTTTTCTCACCTCTTGAGAAAAAATTACGTGTCATCTGCAGGGAATATGGGTTTTTTCTTGCCTCTTATATAAACCCGTTTCTTATTTCTTCCTCGATCTTACAGTTTCCTATGTTTAAAGAAACAGAGAAGAATTGAGATGCTAAAAATCCGTTTTCCGTAAGTGGATCAATCGTTCGCATTTTCTTTAGATGCAGGTCATTTAAAAGTAAAAACAAGGGCAAGAAAGAAAAGCTGAGCTTATCCCCCCAGAAAAAGGCTACGTTGAAAGAATTGCGTATAAAAAACTGCGTTGCTCTGCGTGTATTATGATATACACCAACGAAGAGCCAGGGAAGCATCTCCCAGGAGGTTGCTACGTCAGACAAACTCTCGCTTGAACGCACTTTATTAGGTGGTGTTGGATGTAAGCTGCTCAAAAGCTGTTTTGTTTTTTGGGTATTTTGTTTTGTATTAAATTCGTGGCTGAAGGAGAGAGAGAGGGGAAAAATTGAAACCTTGCTTTCCTCATCGAAAAAGGAACCATTTTATCGCTTTAGGAAGCGTGGCACGTGGCTGGATAATAAACGCAATCGGGTTACGAGTAATGCTTAAGGGTTTCTTTGGGGTCAGCGAAATCTATTTTTGATAAAAATTAAAGAAAAGTGCTGTCAAATTCGATCGGTTTTTGGGATTTTATTTTGTTTTGCGTTTCGTGGAGAGAAAAAAAAAGAGATTTTTTTCCGAACTACTGAATCGATAAATTAATTACCTGAAAAGACTTTGGGTATAGTGGAACTGCCCGGACTTGTTAAAGGATATTGTCAAGTAATCCGCCGCTAGGGTCAAGTTTCTTGTGTTCCTGACCTTCATTAAGTTGACGTCATTAGCGATTGCGTAAGGGGGAGCAAAATCCGTGCGTTCATTGTTATACATAGTCAAAGAAGAAAGTAGCTAAATAAGTTCCTCTAACTAAATACTTTAGCTTAGTTTCTTTGTGTGGCAGTCGAAATATAGCAAAAGTAGCGAAGAATAGAATTATCTTTAATTAATAAAATTTTTGTGTATTTTTATGTTAATAATAGCAATATAATAAATATAATCGCAAAGTCGAGAAATGCGGCTTTCTAAAGTATGTATTATATACTAATCAAAGAAAGTAAGACAATTCTGTACAAAAAAGAAATAATTATTTTTATTAATATCCTAAATATGTTAATGAAATATACAGAGAGCAGAATAGGTAGCATTCATGAGAATATACCGAAGCAGAACATAAATGTCAGCGAGGATTTGTTTTGGTTTGTCTAGGACACAGGGGAATTTTCTGGACAACAATGCGAATGCTTTTAGGGTCTTGTGAACAACAATTGTGAGATAGGATCATTGGCACGTGTCCCACGAATTTATCAGACACAAAAGGGAAACGAAGCCTGTCCTTCCTTCCTCCGGATACTGTTAGACAAAAAAAAAAAAAAATCATCGGCAAACAACTTCTCTTGTCTATGGATGCGGGTCTTGTATAGCGAATTGCAGTGGTAGAGTGCAAATGAGATTTCTTTCTATGTTATCAACAGTATAATCATTAAAGTTAAGAAGGAGCGGGATAACGAAGCACATGCAGAAATAAGAGTGCATCAGGTCTAATAGAAAAGCTTTGGAAAGAAGTGAAACCGGCTAACTTTATTGCCTTGCAGATGCCGCAGTGTCAATACTAAAAAGGTCAGGGTCCTCCCCGAAAAAAACGGATCCTCTAAGCCACACCTCCTTTTTCTATTGTTGTATTTCTGAGTGGGCGAAGGGTTTTACTTTCTAAGCTTGCAATGTAGTTGAATAGGTCCTTAGTATGGGCTTTTTTTTGTTAGTGAATACCCACAGCAAATTAGGTCGCTTGGTGAGTATGTTGTTTGTTGTTGACTTTTCCAAGTCAAAGACTTGGGGGGATAAGAGTACTACTACCCTTCTTTTCATGGGTAGATATGATGATATGTATGATAAGAGGAAAAAAGGGGTTTGGTAGATGATCCTGAAGCAGCTGCCTTGCAGTATCCATCACACTTAGTAAAAGTCATAGAGTTCCCCTAAAGATTGCTGCCAGTGCCATTAGCGGAATCTATAACAGTAATAGTTGGTCGGTTGGGATTCAATAGTAAGTCCATCATCGCAATACAAAGCAGACTGTCTATCGTTGTGCGTTCTCTTTCTTTCTCCTCCTGTCTCTCTCTCCATCGTTCAGCCATTTGGGGCTCGGGAGTTATTACTAATAATAAGGGAAGACAAAACGGACCCCCCACTCTCCTTTTCTGGTCGTTATGGAGGACAGTATAATACGGTGATATTCCTGCGTAATTTGCCACCGAATTAAGTTCGTGCAACAGTATGAGGAGAGCGTAGGAGAATAACCCCCCAAACAGGAAGTTTTTTAAGGGGGGAGGATGAGTCGGAACTCATTTTCGCTAACGTTTCCGGACTAGACTTCCTTGATGGATGAGATGGTTTGGTTAGAGATGCTTGGCTTGGCCCAGCACAGGGCACTTATAGAGTCTCTGGTGGGAAATATAAATGAAAGAGTCCACAAGTGAACTGCGACGAGATCAGGATTTTTTTTTTTCAGTTCTAGTTCTTCTCCTCCCGCTCATTTCCAAGCTGCATTAGACGTATATCTAGCATTTTAAAGGGAAAACGTGAATTAAAGTGTCTTGTTCAACTAGTTGTTTGAAAAATCCATAGTTTTAAAGCAGACAATTTCTGCAGTGCAGAGATGGAATTTGATCGGCATTTTGTCCTTGAAATCTTAGCAAATCGCAACTTTTTTCTTTTCCCTTTATTTCTGCCAAGAACACAGTATATAGGCTATACTGTGGCCAAGGATGCTTGCAACATTGGAAGCAAATACATCCGTACCCTCGGGGGTCCTTTTGAGGGGTTGCCCTGGAGCATGTAAGGTTCCGTGTTAACACTCTCCCCTTGGGTTGCGGCGGTTTTCTTTTTTAGTGAATGCTGCCGAAGCCTTTTGTCTATATCTTCACCTCTTCCAGAAGGCTTTGGGTCTTAGATCAGAATTTCCAATCCTGGATGTTTGGAAGATGGGAAGTCGTAGAAGGTCGTAAATTTCGCTGGGAAGATTATTTCTTGTTTAGGTTTTCTTTCCACCATTCTTGGGCAAGAGTCATTGATGGGGAGTTTTACGAATGTAAGCAATAAGCTTACACACAGCTTGTGGGACCAGCTCAGGACTCCGTTTTCCCAGGCTGCATTTCCCATCACGTAGGCTACGAAGGAGGCTGAGAAAGACACATACATTCGCCATAAGTAGTGTGCCATGCCTGTCACGGAAGGCGGGCCCTGAAATGTCATATTTCTGCGGCAGTAAGTGTCTTGGCTGCGTTCGGGATTCATGTCAGAATGCTGACAAAACCCAGACAACCTTTGCCACACAGCTCACGAACTCTGTTTTGTCGTGTTGCTAATGATCTAGTGAAGAAATAACCGCTCACGACAAGTACCGGGACACGCAGAAATAGCGCTTTCTACATGCATGTACTAGGCACATTTCTTTGTTAACCGTAGACTTCCCTCAGCACCAGTAACGTACTCTTCCGAGAGTTTCTCTCTTTAAAAAAAAAATCCCCGAAAAGCCTCTGGCCTCCGGGAAGGTTCGGCGGTGCTAATGTGTTGCCAGTACGCAGTAATATGTTTTCTTGCTGTTGCTACTATCTGTCTTCCGCTCCAGCCTGCAGGGCTTTTGCTCAGTAGTCCACACGTGTGGGGACGCGATTCCCATTAGGAAGCCTCCGACTTATAAGCTTTCTTATCGGCAGAAATGAAGCTCTGGCAACAATGACTTTGTCATGAGAAGCTCATAAGCGCAGTATCGGCACCTTTGTTTCTGCTTCCTTTTGTGTTCGCTCTATGTATAACGTGTGTTATTCTGTTTAAACAATTGGAACTTGTACTTCTGCCAGCAGTTTGCTTAGCGTGAACCGGCTGAATAACTGCTACAACCCCGTATGACGCGACGACGCGATTTTGGCCTTAAATTGGACTCTAATAATAGCAAGAGAAGATAGGTTGAGCTCCCTAGAGCGGTACAGGCAAAACGCCCCCTCACCCAGGCAGAACTTGGACGGGTCCAATTAATAGGCAGAATCCCGCATCATCTGTCCTGCACCAGCTCCCTAGATCAATCCCAAATTCCCTCAGGCACATTACTTTGCCTGTCTTAAGAGTTATCGGCACGTGATTGGAAATGACGCCTCAGGCCCTGTCGCTTGCAAGATTTTTTTGGGTCTTTTTTTTTTTTTTTCAGGGTTATCTATACCAGTCAAGTTCTCAGCTGCCGTCGATGTGGAAGGCCGAGCTTGACTTGGGTTGATTGGTAGCGGTAGCCTTCTACACTTGACTAAACGCAATTCAGACCTATCCCTGCTTGTCTCCCTTTACTTTTTACCCCTTGTCACAAGGCTCGTCATCTTAATTGCTCTTCTCTTTTTTGTTTGGTTTCGTCTGGGGGGTTAATAACTAAAAGAACTGGGTGGCCTATTTGACGTGCTCAAGTCAGAACAAAATAACTTTGCCATGGGAACTCTAAACGAGATCTTGCTTTGTGACTTGGAGTAATGAGCTGTTGCGTTACTGTCATCTCAACTGTCGGAAATTTTTCTTCCGGGTGAACCGTTTCCGAGTTATTAGCGATCAAAGGTGACGTGACGTCACCCGAAACCCCGCCCGTGGCCCCAGGGCCTTGGCAACGGTGTTTGACGCGCTTTTATTAACCTGAAATTAGTCAAGTGGGGTATTTTTTTTACTCGTTTAGATCTGAAGAACCACAATCTGGCATAATCTGCTGTATCCAAATTAGTTTTCACCAAGTTTTCGCGTTTTAAACAAACTTAGAAAAAAAATAAAATCGCGTTGTGCAATTTGGCTAAGATGAAAGCATATGGGACCGTTTTGTTGGAAAATTCTTCCGCACTTTAATGCCATGCGACGGGGAATTCTCTGCCCGTTGGCACGTGACTAGATTTAGTATCTTGTTACGTTCAAGCAGCAGACGAAAATTTCGAGCAAACGAAGGATGTCATTAAGGAGACCTACTGTTTGAAATTTTTGCCGACACCGAGTTTGGTGATCGTGTCGCAAATAAGTCCGCGTGAAGTCCGCTACAAATCGCGATCAGAAAACATAAAGACGTATAAGAAAAAGAAAATCTAGAAAAATAAACTTTAGCTCGTCGAGGGCCTCGCTAAGGTGGGACGTGACATGTAAAGCCAAACGACTTCTTGCCCCATCAACTAGCTCCTATACTTCGCCACTCCGGCCGAGCGTGGTCGTCTCCAGTCTAAAAGAAAGCCAATTTTCAGGTTTCCACTGCTGAGGATTCATTTGATGAAACAACCCCATCCCTGATTCTTCTCTTTGTCCATCTTTTTGTTTTTTTCCTTCTTTTTTCCTCTTTCCATTAAGTAAGCTCCCTTGGCGAAGAAAAACTCGAGGTCGATTGGTTCATTAGCATTCCAATTAAGGCCCGAAATTTCTTTTGTCTTTAATTTCTGTATTTTGGGAATAGATTTGTACCTCAACCAGAAATCTGAAGTTAGTTTCGGATTTCCGAGGTTTTGTTTAAGAGGAGAAAAAAGCGAACTAGTTAATTAATTTTAGGTGGGAAAGTTTAGGTTTGATTTTGTAAGACAAAAGAAGGATTTGGAGCAGTGACAAGCTCCTTAGGCAGATATTCTTCTATAATCTTCTGGACGAAGGAACCAAATTATGGGCCCAGCTGCTCTGGATAAAGCTTGTCTACATGCTACAGCGACTTTGACCCTCGAAAGAAGCTTTCGGAGTCCCTAGAACGACTCCGAAATCGCACCCTCTTCTATAGAACGGCAGAAATACTAGAAATAATGGCAACAGCTGCTCTTCTTTTTTGTTACCTGCAACCTACTTTAATAGGTTTACTAAGACAGAAAACCATTTGTTTTGCTTGAAAGACAACCCTCAATTCCTGCAATTCAAAAGACATTTTATAGAATGCTATTACTATTATCACTTGAAACTTGTTTCCCATAAAGTACATCTTAGCGGATTTTTTTCTTCTCTGGACCCAAAGAAACTCGTAAAAGTGGATTTTAGAAAAAATGAAAATATTTTGCTATCGAACAAAGTTTAAACATTGTGGAACCAGAAGTTCAGGAAGTAATAAGCTTAAAAGCTTTCGCAATATGGGTGGATTTTTCCTTTGATTTTTTTTCATTTCTTTATCTTTTTTCGACATATTGTATTAGAAATAAGAATTCGACGCTGCTTGTTATTTTCTGCTATGTTTCTGACGTTCTGTTTCCTATATTTTATTTGTGGAATTTTTCAATTATATTTTTTTGCAATTTTTTTCCCATTCTTGTAGCTGTATCAGTTAGTGTATCGGGATGGACTTTGGTAGCCATGTCCGTGGAACGATTCTTCGCCATATGCCATCCGCTGACGTCACGGAGTTGGCAAACACTGCGCCACGCACGGAGGATCATTGTTGTCGTGTGGGCGGCATCATTAATTGCTATGAGTCCGATTGCTATTCTCTCGCAACTACAACCCTTGGGACAAACAGGTAAAAAAAAAACACAAGAAAATGAAAAAAAAAAAACAGAAATCCTTTTTACCCCGTTCATTCATTAGGAACGTTTATACACCAGCAAATGGCGGTTTTAGGCCCCGCCCCTTGACGTAATTACTGGCGTTTTTGTTGACTATATCCAAAAGGGACGGAAATAAAACCCGCAGGATGAGGGGGGTGGGTGGGGGGTATTGAATGACACTCTAGGGCTCGCTTTTGGGTTTCCTAGAGTGCCCTCGAGTCAACTCAGAATCAACAAACACATGTCAGGTCTTTCCCGCTGAGCTCTCAATTTGAGACTTGAGTTATAGGGATCTTATGAAATTATTGGGAAATTATAAGAGCTCAGGTTTCCTTATTTTTTAGTTATTTTTGGCTGATGTCCCACTCGACATGTTTTCTTTATCATTTCTTCTTCAGATGACTAGCGACTCAAGGTATTTACGGATTCTTGAGGGTTTGATCTTTTCCTTTTGGCAGAGACGGTCATGTGATTGGGCAATAGCCATCCAAATCATCATGCTTACATTTTTGTGGATGTTTACGGTTTGCATTATTTGCATTATTTTGTTTTAAGGTCTCTGATAGCCGTTCACGAGTAATTGGCATGCAAAACTTGGTGTTGTGACGTCACATAGTCGAGTCATGCCACGGCTTGCATCGCTGGTTACCATGGTTACTGTTTGTTTGTTTCCGTGCTTAGAAACAGTAAACAGAGCTCTCGTGGTGCCATGGGAAAATCTGTGATGTCAGAAAGCCACGCGAATCCTTTTTTTAAAATCTTTAATAGCTTAGTTAATACTTCGCATATGATGGAAGGTAAATACTATTTGGAACTAGATTTTTAAAATTGTTTAATTCAGCGTTGTTTTATTGGCGGTTGCTGTCCTTTTAAAGTTCTTAAAGGGGGAGTCAGGTGCAAAAAAATAAAAAAATATGTTGTAGAGGAGACCAAATGAAGTGATCTGGCTGAAGAACCCCTATG